>CAUYSK010040298.1:0-20292 GCA_963575035.1 Avahi laniger | reverse complement strand
ATTAATTTCTTTCTATTTTTGGTAGAGGTGGGGTCTCACTCTTGCTCAGGCTGGTCTCGAACTCCTGAGCTCAGAATGATCCGCCCACCTCGGCCTCCCAGAGAGCTAGGATTACAGGCGTGAGCCACCGCGCCCGGCTTAAGTTTTCCAATTATTGAATATTCATTGAATGCCTGGTACATGCTAGGCACTGTTCTAGATAGTGGGGATATATCAGAAAAAAAAAAAAAAAAAAATAGAGATTTAGAGCCAAGTTCAACATACACTTAACCTGTGACCTAGCAACAATTCTGCTCCTAAGTATTTATCTAACAAAAATGAAAACATGTATTCATAGTAGTTTCATTTATAAAATAGCCCCAGCCTGGCAACAACCTGAATGTTCATCAACAGGTCAATACATCAGTGGTAGCATATTTATTATAATGGAATATTATTTAGTAACTAAAGGAAACAAGCAACTGATCTTCAGAAGAACATGAAAGACTCTTGAAAACGTCATATTGAATGAAAGGAGACAGACACAAAGGAGTACATATTGTATGATTCCATTTTTATGAATTCTAGAAGAAGTAAGACTTACCTACAGTTACAGAAATCAGATCAATTTGTTGCATGGGACGGGGAATGGGTCACAGAGAACTTTTTGGAGGCAACAAAAATGTTCTGTATCTGATTGTAGTGATTTATTTTTTTTTTGAAAACTGCAGTAAAGTGAATAAATGAATAAAAATTTTATGCAAAGTATAATTTGATAAAGCTGGAGAAAAGGGATAGATTTATTCCCAGTCCACATAAAGCTTATGTTTTAGTGTTAATAAAAAGTAAACAAATTTAAAACTTACCTAATAGTATAGCAGGCAGCAATGGGTGGTAAGATGAAAAGTATAGTTTCAGGGTTTAATGAATCGCAGGAGAAGCAGAGTTGCTTTTTCCTGTGGAATGATCAGAAAAGGCCTCTTAGATACTCTGAGATTTGAGAAGATCTGAATGAAGCGAAACTGTGAGGCATGTGGTATCTGAGACCCGTGGAGGAGCAGATGCAAAAGCCCTGAGGCAGTGACATACTTGTCCTAATCAAAGAAGAGCAGGTAGGCTGGTATGACTGAGTAGAGTGGGCGAAGTGGAGAGCAATCAGTATGACTGTTTTACAAATGAAAACGAAGCTTTGAAAATTTAGGCAGCATATAAGGTCAAACATCTGGGTATTAGAAGGCTCCTTAAATCTGTCTGGCTAGAAAAATGTTACCCATCACGCAACATTGTCTCTACCCACTCCTGATCTCCAGTTATCGTCCAAACCCTGAAGAAAAGCAGCAGGAGAGAAGTCCACAGGTCAATAGGTGCAATGCCAGCCCGTGAATGTGGGAAAATGTTGGCGAATGTGGCATGTTGGAGAACCCAGGAGCTCTGGAAGGTCTGAGTTCTGAGAAATTCTCGTGTCTGCAGCCGACTGCAGCAAGGGCAAGGGTTGGAGAAAAGAGACAACCGGAGAGTTCTGAGCCTCCAACACAGAGGCCAGGGGAATGCCTGCAGCTGGCCAACAGTAAGAAGTTGCTTGGCTCAGATTTGGAGCTTTCTGCTGCTTTTGTGGGGGCACCATTAGGCAAATGAGCAGGTCTGAGAGAGGCCGATAAGGCGCAGGGAGAGAATGTGCGAGTCTTTCCAGAGAAGGTCCTTTGAAGCAGCCACGGAACAATAAAGCTGCCGGCCTGAGATAGGAAAGACCTTGAAAAATAACCAAATGAGGGCCTCTTCCCTAATTCCTCGGGGCTGAATTTTATCAGGAAGTCCACTCCTGCTTACAGAAAACTGTCATCGCTCACGGTGGGACACAAATTCTTAGTGAGTCTACAGTTGCCGGTCACGTCTAAATGTTCAGGATCCTGTCTGATGACCTGTTTCTCATCAGACAGGATGAGGCCTGTCTGTCCTGTTCTCACAGCCTTAGTCTCCTAAGCATCTGGACCATCTGAAGATCATGCCTGCCAAGGAGCATTCCTTTATCCCAGAAGGATTAAGCTTTGAATAATTCCTTGGGGAGCCAGCATTGGCTGTGCCTGTCTCCCTCACGCCAGTCTCAACAAGGATGTACCACCGCCACCCTGTCCCGCAGGATTAATGGTTGGAAACCTCGGTGCAAAGAGTACTGACTCCTCAAATTTTCTTATCTTTCTGAGCTCTTGTTTTCTTTCTCTTGGGCAGTGGAAAGAACATTGGCTTCAGAACCAGAAAACTCAAGTTCCAATCCTGGCTATTTATTTTAATTTTATCTAAGTAATGACTTTTAACTGATATTTAGTTCTCTTATTCCTGGAACAGAGATTACAACCTTAATTCACAGGGCCATAGAAGGACCAATTTCAGTAATAGTTTTAAGATGCTCCAAATGGTGTCTGATACATACTTGTAGCCTTGGACCTACTGGGCTGCTTTTATTTCTCACCCTTGCTGGGCCCTCTCTGGCTGCAAGCCTGCCCCGCTCCTGTACTGTTTCTTCCTGTTCCTCACGCCCCAGCACACCCCTTCATCTGGTTCTCATTGGCTCATTTCCCCCATTTAAATTTAGACATCATTCCCCTCGGGGAAATCTTGCTTGATCATCTCCCTTGCTAGTGCTCCCAAAGCACTCTGTTCTTCCCGTCACAGCTCTTATTAAAGTGATAATTGACTTGGCCATCTCCTGCAGGAGGTGCAATCCATGAGCGCAGGGGCTCTCTCTGTTGTGACTGACGTCGAAGTTACTTTTTTTTTCAAGTTTATAAAACTTCTCCATGCTTCGTCTGCTTTGTCAACCTTTGACTCTCCTAATTGAATCATTGACATCCCTGTGAGGTGAGTGGTATTAATCAGGTTATACAAATAAAGACCTGATGTTCCAAGAGGTTAAGAAACTTACTCAAATGGTAGGAGCAATTAGATAATGCCTACAGTTTGATTCCAATTCTGCCTAATTCCAAATAACAAAAACTAAGCATTAATTTAAAACTTTTTATGTTTATTTATTTCTTTCAATAGATTTAGGGGATACAAAAGTTTATTTATTTATTTATTTATTTTTTTACATGGATGCATTGTGCAGCGGTCTGGGCTTTTAGTGTATCCATCACCTAAATAGCATATATTATACCCAATAGGTAATTTTTCATCCCTTCACCCACCTCCCGCCCTTCCTCTTTTGAATCACTAATGGTCCTTATGACATGTCCATGGTCTGTGTGACCGTTCATACCCACAGCTTAGCTCCCTCTTATAAGTGAGAACATGCATTATTTGTTTTTACCATTCCTGAGATACTTCACTTAGGATAATGACCTCCAGTTCCATCCACGTTGCTGCAAAAGACATTCATTGATTCTTTTTTATGGCTTAGTAGCAGTCCATGGTATATTAAAAACTTAAGTGTCACACAATGTACTAAGTGTTTACACTGCATTCATACAATATGGGTATTATCGCAATCTGCATTTTACATACGTGGTTATAACTACTCATCAAGGTTAAAGAACTGACACAAGGACAAATGGAGAATAAGTCGTGGATTCAACTCAGTTCTGTCAGACTCTGGAGCCCACGTTCCTCCCTAGAGGACTTACGTTGTCTCACACACTCTTTCAAAGTCTCAGTAAGTTCCACTGCACCAAAAAATTCTTTCTATGCTTCAGCCACGATTTTTCTGCTTTAATTATTAAAGAAATTCATTTTCTCTTATGTCATTCTCTACAGATACATTATTCCCATAAACAAAATCAATGACACTTCATTTAATGTGATTGCCAAAACATTTGAAGGTTTTGCTAAGAATTCCATAAAATGGGAAATTTCTGGCTAATGAGTGAATAACAGAGGATGGACCCACTGTCTCTGTCAAAAGGTTAACTCTCAAATTTTATGATGATCTTATATTCAGAGAAGAGGATGACCAAGGATAATCAAGAGAGTTTTAACTCTTATATCTGAAGAAATTTTGAAGGATTCAAAGTTAACTAAGAGAAAAAAACTGGTTTTGTATGTTTGTGTTTATTCTTGTGTGAAACTGTGAGTACAGAGATATGAGAGAAATTAGTCATGATAGTTGTCTTCAAATATCAGAAACTGATAAGTGGGAGAAATGAGCATTCAAGTCTTTTCTTAATCAAAGGAAATACTTTAAATCGGTTCAAGCACCTACTCCACAATGGGTTCGGTTTGCCTTCTGAAGTCATGATCATCCTACATCTGGAAATACTCAAGCAGAAGTTACCTGAGGTACTACAGAAGAGATTTCTCCATAAATAGGGTGATCATGTATTGCCCAAACTGGAATCCATTTGAGACAAGAGAAGGAGAGCATGTAAATAATTTTTTGAGGATAGTAGACATGCCAAGGGACTTAGGGTCACCCTATAACACACACTTTTCTCAGGTTCCTTCCAATTCTAAGATTCTATTATGAATCTAAGTTAGCAACTTCTAATGATACTGTGTATAATAAATTTTGAGTGATTGTCTGGAAAGAAGTGAGAGATGACATGTTCTCAAAAGCTTCATGAACCCTTAGACATATTTTCTTGATCAGTCTGTTGGCAGTTTCGCTGGAGGGTGTCTAATGAGCTCACTAGTGTCTGGTAATCCTGTGGGCTGTTGGCCCAGGCACCTCAATTCTGCATGAAACCTGTCCATTTGGTTAGCTCAGGCTTCCACACATGGTGATTGGGTGTGAAGAGATTGTAAAAGGAAGCTGCAAGCTTTCTTGAGAGAGTCCTTAGAAATCACACTACATCTAGTCTATTGGTCCAAGCATGTCACAAGGCTAGTCCATGTTTAAAGAGGTTCGACATTTGAAAGTGTAGAGAAACAGACTCCACCCCCTGATAGGAGATGGGCAATGTCACATTGCAAAGGTAAATGTGTGAAAGGATGAAAGAAATTTGTGGCCATATTTTTCAATCAACCACACTCGGAAAGAAGCATTTCTTTAGCATCTTCTTTAAATTCTTGTTGTCCTCGTACAAATAAAAATAATGATCACTTGTGCTATACCAAAGCAGGTTTTTTAAAAAGTACTTCTTCATTTCTCCCTCCCCCTAAAACCTGGAACCCATCATTGTACTTTGTTCTTCTGTGAGTTTGACTATTTTAAATTTCTCCTATCAGTGGTCTCTTATAGTATTTGTGTTTATGTATCTGATTTATTTTACTTAACATAATGTTTTCCAGTTTAATTCATGTTGTTGAAAATGGCAGTATTTTACTCTTTTTTAAGGCTGAAAAATATTCCATTGTATGTATATGCCATATTTTCTTTATTTATTCATCATTTGTCGATGAATATTTAGGCAGCTTCCATGTCTCAGCTATTGTGAATAATGCTACAGTGATTTCAATTTCATTGAGTATATACTCAGAAGTGGGGTAGCTGTATCATATGATAGTTTTATTTTTAATTTTTTGAGGACATTCCATACTATTTTCCATAGTGACTGTACCAATTTATATTTCTAGCAACAATGTATACTACAAGGGTTCCAATTTCTCCACATTCTCACCAATACTATCTTTTGTCATCTCGATAAACCCATTCTAACAGGTATTCAGTGATATTTCATTGTGATTTTGATTTGCATTTCTCTAATGAGTAACAATGTTGAGCACATTTTCATATACCTGTTGGAAATTTGTATGTCTTCTTTGGAGAAATGTCTAATCATTTTCTTTGCCCATTTTTAAAATCAGATTATTATTATTATTATTTTTTCCTATTTAATTGGAATTCCTTATATATTTTGAATATTAACCCATTATGGAATTTATGGTTTGCAAATATTTTATCCCATTCTGTAAGTTGCCTTTTAGATTTATTGGTTGTTTCCTATACTGTGCAGTAGCTTTTCAGTATGATGCAATTACATTTGTCTAGTTTTGCTTTTTTGTGTGAGTGTTTTGGTGTCTTGGTGTCCTATGCAAGAAATCATTGCCAAAGCCAATATCAAAAAGGTTTTTAACTATATTTTTTTTTCCTAGGAGCTTTATGGCTCAAGGTCTTAGATTTATGTCTTTGATCGATTTTTAGTTGATTTTTGTGCATGGCATTGGGTAAGGATCCCATTTCATTTGTTCTTCTGCATGTGGGTATTCAACTTTCCCAACACCATTATTAAATAGACTGTCCTTTCCCCACTATATTCTTGGTGCCCTTGTCAAAGATCAGTTAACTGTATATGTATGGGTTTATTTCTAGGCTTTCTATTTTTTTCTATTGGTCTATATATTTTTATGCCATGCTGTTTTGATTACTGTAGCTTTGTAATATATTTTGAAGTCAGTAAATATCATGCCTCCAGCTTTGTTCTTCTTGCTTAAAATTGTTTTGGCTATTTGGAGTTTTTTTTTTTCAGTTCCATATCAATTTCAGGACTGTTTCTTCTATGTTTATAAAAAATGCCATTAGGATTTTGACAAGGATTGTATTGAATCTGCAGATTGATTGGGTAGTATGGACATTTTAACAATATTAACTGATGCATGATTTTTCCAGTTTCCAAAGTTCTTTAATATCCAATTAATTTCTCTTTGATTTCCATAGCACTGTCTTCTACTAAGTGACTTAAGGAAAGTTGTTGCATACATTTGAGTTCCAGGTTCCTCACTCATAAAATGGAGAATATTCTTTCCCCAACTATGTGTTTGGGTTGTTGAAAATCTAATGGGGTAATCTAGGAATGATTATCCATTGTCAATATTATTACATTTTAGTGACTTTTTTACATCAAGCATCAAAGAAAGGGGTCCTTGGCGATCACATTTCCTGAACACCAAATCCTTACAAAGGACTTACGAACTACTTCAATGTATGAGTCTTGGATATAATTTAGATTTTGAAATGCTAGATTTTTGGAATATTGCATTTGTCTATTAGACAAAAAAACTGATAGCTGAAGTTAAGATTGCGACCAAAAAATCTAGTTGGTTTCATTACTGTGCTGCGGCAGAAAGGCTTCACTCAATTCTGTGTCAACCAAAACCAAACGGTATGAGAATACTGAGATAATGTTTAAACCTTACAACATGCCCCCATGGTTTGTCTACTCACCCACTTTCTATTCTTTAGACTGAGATCCTTTAAGGCATTTTTATGTTCTCTCGGGGAAAATGTTTCAGGGACAGCAAGGAATGATGGAGGAGAATTATCATTTATCCTACCTCTCCTCTGTCCCCAACATTATACATACGACAGCTCACTAAATCTTCTCAGGTAAAGTGTTTTGGATGAACACACTTAAGCCTGCTGCCGCTTGCTGAAAGGCTAAGGAAGTGTCAGATCACAGATTCAAACTTAAGTCTTCCAACACCGAAGCCCTATCTTTCCAGTCTACAATGCTACTTTTCCAAAAAGCGAGAGCCTTCAAGATGTTACCCTCTTGTAGGAAAGAATCCCAAGAGACTGAGTATGAGATGATCACTGTGAGGAGAAGGAATCATACTGAAACCTTTGGGGTCTGTGAGGAAAACAATCCAGTCTGAGCTATGGAAGCTGACTCGGGAGCAGGAAAGATAATATAATAAAAGGTCCATCCCATTCCTTAGAGCAGCCTCTGGTCAATAATCCAGTGGCTACGCAGTATCTGTAACTTTCTCTTTCTTCTCTCTGCATCTAAAGAAGCAGAAGAGAGAAATATTTTTGAACAGAGAGCTTTTCTAGTCCTATAGGCAACAAACATATTTCACTTCTTAAAAGCTGCCGACAAGCAGCGAGATTCATTTCAGCGCCGGCATACCATAAATTTATTTGCTTGTTAATGCAGCTTCCCTGGTTCATGCTATTGCTAACTAGAAACATCAAAATGTCAATCTGTCCTCGGGAGTGTATCAGCCTCATGATCTGAACTTGGTAACAAGATTAGAGGGTATGGACTGCTGAAAAACACTAGTATCAGAGAATCCTACAGCGATAGAACAAGAGTTGTAGATCATAGACTAACACACGGATGGAATCTTAGGGTTTATTTTGTCTTGTTTTGCTTTTTTTTTGAACAGCTCCATAACCTTAGCTTCCTTTTATATTATTGATATTGAGGGATGGATGGATTCAATGTATGGTATTATGTGAACATAATGAGCATCCTAGCCCACTGGCAGACAGAAAGAGGAGTGACTGGTAGAGCAGCATAATTCAGTCTGGCATTGAGAGTCTCTAGGTGCAAAACAGCCATGTAAATATTGACACGATTCTACTATTATCACTGCAGCAAGGGTTATTGTTTATTTGTGTGTTTCAGTGTACGTTTGCCTGTTTCTTCCTTATTTCGGCAGAGGGCCCTTACTTTTCCTTCAGAGTATGAACCCTCTTCAATCCCTGGACAATGTCTTGGGGGCCTGATCCAACCTCCAGTCCCCAGCCTAACATTGGCTTATTCCATGTTCCCGGCCATGGTTTACGAATAAGCGTACCACCCTAGCCAGCAGAGTGAAAGTGAACAAAGGACTTTGCCAAAACATGTACAAAAAGGGGCTTTCTTTTCCCTCAGAGTTAATGACCTAGTGAGATCGTAGGCTGATATGGTAGTGACTGACCTTCCGCCATCTTGCAACCAGAGACTAACCAAGAATGATGCTATCAGAGAGAAAAACAGAACCACGACGCTGAGAGACAAAAGCATGATGAGATGAAGATAGGGGTACCCCACATTCCTCCAACCCCAGTAGCGAGGCAAGGCAGCATGGCTGGTTCAGGCCAATGCACTGTGAGTAGAAACCCTTCAAGGAGTTGACGAGTTGTACATCTGAAAAAGGAGGTGGGTAAAAGTTAAACCTGCAATTACCGTATGACCCAGTCATTCAAATCCTATTACTAAAGAGAAATGAAAGCTTATGTCTATACAAAGGCTTCCAGGCAAATATTCATAGCACCTTTGATTCATAACAGCCAAAAACTAGAAAGAAATGTTTATCAGGAGATGAATGGATTAAAAATGCTTTTTAAAATAAAATGGAATACTACTCAGCAATTTAAAGGAATAAATTATTGATACACACAATGAGAGTGAATCTTAAAATAATTGTTCTGAGTAATAAAACAGACAAAAAGAACATATAACCTATGATTCCATTTATAAAACCTTTTGGAAAATACAAGCTGATCAATAGTAACAGAAAGCAGTTCAACAGTTGCCTGAGGACAGACAGAGGTAAGGATAAGGGTTGAGTTAGGGAGGGACTACAAAGCGATATTAAACTTTTGGGGGTGATGGAAATGGTTACTTTTTTAGTGTGGTGATGGTGATTGTGGGGATGCATATGTCAAAATGTATCAAATTATATAATTTAAATATGTGTAGTTTATTGCATGTCAATTATGCCTCAATAATGCTGTTAAAAATAAGGGAAATAGAGCCTGTGTCAATCTGGGTCCCCAAGTAGAGCAGAGGGCCCCTTCCACCAAGAGCCAATCCATATTGGATATGAGTATTGACAGAATAATGTTGCATAACAAATCATCCCAGAATTCAGTTGTTTAGACATTGCCCACTTATTGTCATATTTATTGATCGGTAGACTGGATGCAATTTACTGGGCTGGGCTGGACTCCAGGAAACAGGCTGCAGGTCAGGTTTAGATCTGTTCCAGATGTTTCTTATTCTTCAAGTAGTAGCAACCCAGGAAATGAGCTCTGCCCTGTGTATCCCATTCTGGGTCCAGGTGGATGTGCAGTAGCTACCTTGGCCATGTTATTTTCATGTTGCGTTACGGTAGTGTGGGAGCCCAAACCAAACTGCATAAGCATGTGTATGGCTTTTGCTCATGGGATGCCTGCCAATGTTTGGTTGGCCAACGCAGTGATTAAGTCCAGCTTTAATGGGATGGAGAACAGACTCAATCATAGTGTAGAGGAAGAGAAGCGGCATTCGTTGCACAATTATCTAAACTAAACAGATACGTACCATAATCCAAAAAGCAAATCTTTGAATGTTAGATATTTGGAGCCTCTTTATTATAACTGAGATAACTGAGATATTAAGATGTCTCAAATATTTGTGATATTTGGGGGTTCTTTATTACAACATACGAATTCTTGCCCATCCGAAAGATAACATCAGATGTGCACCAGAATCCAGTGGTACTTTGGAAGTTTTAGTTTTGTTAGGCCAAAAAAAAAGAAAAAAATATTACTTAACTGTCTTTAAGTTTCTGTTATTTGAGCTAAAATTATATTTATTAATATAATTGTGGGAAGCTATGATAATCAAAGAGCAGAGTTCAGTAAAACAAATGATATTTATCATTAATTGAGCAACTACTATTTACCAGTCACTTAACATTAGTTATTTTATTTAAGCCTCATCATCATAAAGCAAGGTTGATATTATACACTATTCTTTTATTGAGAGAACTAAAGGTCAGTGTCTGAAGAAAAAGACAATTAAGAAGCAAAGCCAAATCTGTCAAAACCAAGACTTATTCTACCAATTTACCATGTTTTTTCTGCAGAGACAATCAACAAAAAATGGTACTAGGGGCATTTATGATATTTCTCTCTGTCTCTAGATGAAGCTGCAGCTAATTTCTTTCTGAGAGATCAACATCTATTCTGTATTTTTTAACACTCTCTTACAGTCTCCCTGGATTGATGTTGTCAGTGTTTAATTACCCTTAGACTTGAAAATCATTCTTCAGTCTGTACAATGTGATGCACATTAAGAAAGTGATAGTTGTGCCACCCAGAAGGGCATTTTGGAATCTCTGATCTTCCATTTAGTGACACTGAGATCTTCGGAAAACTGTGTAAAGTTTCAGTGCCTCAGTTTCTTTCTTTACAAAGTGAGAAAATAATGTATCTCCTGTTTACCTGATTTGACAGTTAAATATGCTGAACTCAAAGCAGTTTATAAACTATCAAGTGCTCTGAAATGTTATGTAAGCTTAGTGTTATCATCATAATTAAAGTTACGAGTAATGATTCAGAGGAACTAATCTCTGTCAGTAGGACTATAGTGGTTATAACAGGTGGAGGTAGGGAAATTTATGGCTAGAGGTGCCAAATGGCTCTAATTTAGACTACGTAGAAAGAAACTATCTATGTCTTCATATAAGACAGCAACTACTGCTACATCTAGAAGACTCTATACTGCATCTCTCCCTAAGGTCTCTAATTACCCAGGGCTTTCTCCAGCAATCTGTAGCCCACTCCACAACCATCAAAAGATCTCCTAACACTGGCTGTGAGGCTTTTTTTCTTTCCTCTAAGAAGTCTTTATTAACTTCTCTGCCTCTGCTGGGTCCTGGAGGCCAGGTAGTTGATTAATGGCCCCTGAATTATGATCCAACCAAAAAAAGCTGTTGGTGGAAATTTATACTCAGTGTGGTAAGCTAGAATTCTTTCAACCCAGGTCCTCGACATTCATTGCACACTTTAATTGTGGAGAGTAGTAGTTAATGAGAGCACAGGGGACGAGGGTGAGCAGGATCAGGGAGTCTGGGCTGGAGGCCAGTGCTCTCAGCGGCGAAGTTGCATCTGGGATGAATGAATCATGGAGTGGACAAACTGCAGCAGTGGAACAGGGTTTTCATCATCAGCATATTTTATCAAGAGGGAAGCTAGGACACACAGAGCAAAATGAGTGAAAATGGTGGTGATGATGATGATGATGATGATAACAGCTCCTTTTATTTTAGCACCATCTCTAAATCAGGCTCTAGGCAGCACCGAAACTAATCTCAAAAACAATATTATAAAATTAGATATTATCATTGATATTTTACAGATGAGAAAAAGTGAAGTTTAAAAGGATCCACTGACTTGTCCATGATCACCCAGCAAGTCTTGTTTCTGGGATTGCAAACAGGGTCTGCGTGAACTTCAAAATCCTTGCTCCTTCCAATATATCATTGGCATCGCTTTTACCACTGCTTTTTGCTGCTACCACCAACAAAGAGTTAACTATATACCAGGCACCCACTGTGTATACATTTTCTCATGGTTATCCCCGTTTACCAACGAGGAAGTTGAGGTTCTGGGTGGGTAATATTTCCAAAGCCTCTTGACAATCAGGAGGCAGAACTGGAATTCAAATCCACGTCTTTCTGACTCCAGGGATAATTATCTTAGCCATTACCATGCCTGGCTGCTGCCACAAGTAACCAACCCTGTCAACATAATACACAATGCTATGGTTCAAACCCTATTTTTTAAGACACACAAGGCCATTGGTATGCTAGCTGATTTGGTCAGAAAAGCTAGTTGGTTTGGACACAGTAGGATGAGAAGAGGTGGAGCAATAGGGAAGGATGAAAAAAGGTCTGCATTCTTCCGCTACCACTGCGTCAGATGCTCAGTCCAATGGCATGAAGGACACCCTATTTTGGTAATTGACCTCGATGTTTGTCAATCCATAGAATCAGCGGGGATAGAAGTTAAAAAGTCAGCCACTTCCCACATTAAAAGAATCTTGGTGCTTAATGAAACCACATTGTCCTTTTAGCTGATTGGGAAATTGGATGAGCCAGGCTGCCAAGATGCATGCAAACCTCTGAGGCCCGGTAAGTGTCCCTAAGTAAATAAATTACAAAAATAAAGTATCTCTTTTACTTGCATATGAAAGCAAGCAAATGAAAGCCTATTGCATAATTACGGCAAAGGGCAACCAGACATTCCTATTTGCAATTTTATATTTCAATAAAGTTTTATTTATTTTCATTTGCAAATGAATTTGCTGCTTATGAAAAGAAAAAGACTCATTGCTCCGACTGTGCCAGGTGGATGGGAGGAGCTTCCACTCCCAACACGGGCCTTTTTGCCGACCAGAAGACCTCTGAGCTTGTCTTCTTGTCTTCTCTTTCCCAGCACCTCTGCCTGGCTCTTAATGTATTTATACTTTTTTCTTTCCACTCTAATTGTTGAATTGCCTTCTTTCGTAAATAGGAAATTGAAATGTATAAGCGTTTACCCATTCAATAAATATTTGTTGAATACTGACTATGTGCCAGAAGCTGTTCTAAATACCAGAGATACAGAAATAATCTACAGACAAGAATCCTTGCCTTTGCAAATCCTTGTAAAATTTGTGTTTGTTCGGGGTAGGCATTTGGGTGGGGAGAGGGAAAGTAGCCTTAAAATATCCCATGAGAGTGGGAAAAGCATGCCTCAAGGTCCTCCCGTGGGAGTGATCTTACAGCGCTTGTGGACCAGGGAGGATATGTGGCTGCCGTGGAGTGGGCAAGGGAAGTGTGCTGGGAGCTGCGTCTAGAAGGGCAGCAGGAGCCAGAGACCAGGGGGATTTTGCAAGCTAGAGCTGATGTATGAGAGACAGCATGTAACAATGATAGCACAAGCAAAAACAAACAAATAAAAACAAAAACAAAACCCACTAAACAAAAAGACAAAAAACTAAAGATGTGTGAAGTATTTCTTTGGCAGGGCAGAATAAAATTCCTCTGAAAAGGTGTACAGGTACCAGCTAGATTTTGTAATTCTTATCGTTTTTCCATATGCTGTTTATTCTCCAAGATCTGTGGCTTGTCATGGGAATAGTGGTAATTGATGCAACCCAGGATTCTCGAAGGCTCAGATTCTGTCTTGACCCAGCCAGTGCTCATGAAAGCACTAAGAAAAGTATATTTTCACAGAGAACAGAGAGAGAAGACAGTGCACTCGTTGGTGTTCTTTACTAAAAACCCCAGAGTGATTCCATAGTGAGCTGAGTTGGGCCACGTGGGTGGGAACTTTTGCCCATCCCAATGTATCAATTCTGTGATGAGAAAAGGCAAGTCCAAGGAGAAACTCAAAAAAGGATATATCAGAGATAAAGGATTTTCTCCCTAAGGCTAAGAGTTTAGCTGATCTAATTTGTCAACATGGGATTTCCTTGATTCTGCCTAGTTTCAAGTTTGATAAGTGTTGGCAAATTTTAACTGTAGCATTTTTACAGAAAGACAATACAAAACACTTTAAGGAAGAACAAATAGGGTAGATTAGAGAGAGAGAGAGAGAGAATTTGCTCCCAGAATTGCAGACAAAGATGCTCACCCCAGGCCTCCAAGGTTGAAGTTAATAATCTTGAAAGCAGTTCAAAATCTATCTTATACCTTGAGCTAACTTTTCTTTTTGGGACATTTGGGCCTTGTAGGTTTTGGTCAAATCAGAAGACCAGAGAAATCTCAAAAGTAGATAGTCGAATTCATGTTTATTAAAGTAAGTGGGACCTTGTGCAAATCATTAGAAAAATTAAAGATAAAGAATTTTATTTCCACCCTAAGTTTGTAGTTTAATCCATTACAAAAAAAAAGCACTTGCCTTAGTATCACTAAAAATGAGAGCAAGTAAAAATCTCTTTAGAAGTCGTATTGTTAGTTAAATTACTAATTACTAATTACTGAAAAGGGAGAAGAGGCATTTCCAACCAGCCCCATTTTATGGTTGCTGGAAGGGACATCGAATGACAATTTCATTGAGTCCCTGCCTCCAATTTATAGGAGAACACCTATGTGACCATATAAAAGTGAACTAAAACCCAACTGCTGCAGATTCCGTGGCCAGGGTTGTTTCAACACCCCTCCTTCCAAGGAAGGATAGGACAGAAGGCACGAAGCATAGTGTTTGGAGTCTTTCCAAATGGTTAGGAGCGTGGTCCAAGCTACCTCAATATGGGACTGCTTACCTGGTGATAAATGTTGTCACTAGTGCTCCTGACACTTACTGTCTGGCGCTTATGAAGAGGGACAGTGATTTATGGCTGTGTTACGTGTGTGGACTGGGCCAAGGAAGAAGAGTGTCTAATGCAAGGCCTGAAGATTGGGCTTTTTTTTGGCTGTGGCCAATAACAACTATTTCTTTATTCTATAATAAGCATCAGATTTTCTTCTGACTCAATTCTACTATTTGTTGATTGCCCTCCTCTGTTTGTCTGTCTGTCTCTTTCTTTCCATTTTTCTCTGATCAGCTCCCAAAGGTTCAACCTAGTCAGCCTATCTGGACTTGTGTCAAAGGGAAGATAAAGAGAGAAGAAGGGAAGGGAACATTATTTAAGTATCTCTAATGTACGAAGCACTGGGATAAATACTTTCATGCTGGTTTTTCCATTTAAGCTGCACCATCATGCTGAGAAGGGTAATCTGCCCCCATTTACAAATGAGAAAACTTGCCCAGAGTTCACAGAGCTTGGTAGATAATAAAGTTGAAATTCAAATTCAGATCCGTCTGACTCCCAAAGTGTGTTCTTTCCATGTGTCTTCATTTATATCACTCTTCCCCATCTGTCTAATAGATCCTCCTGCTCCTTGTCCTGGATATATACAGCAGCACATTCATTAATGAACACTGAGCTTCCATTATGTGCTAGAAATTGAAGAATCAAAAATATATAAAACAGAGTATCCACACTCAAGCAGCTCCCAGCTGGTGTATGCATATGTGCTTGGGGCTTAGGCTGATAAAGAATGTACAGTAGTACGTACATCTTAAGATAGGATGTTTATATATTTACACATTCATTCTCTCAGCAAATGTTTAGGAAATACCTATTCTGTGCCAGGCATCATTCTGGTCCAGTGTTTGTTAATACTGGCTGCATATTACAATTATCTGGAGTACTTTTTAAGAAATATTGATCCCTGGCTTATTCAAATAATTCTATGTAATTGGTATGGGTGAGGTCCTGGCATCAGTATATTTTAAAAGCCCCCTATTGATTGGTAATTTGCAGCTGGAGTTGGGAAACATTCTCCAGGTTCTAGGGATGTAACCAGTGGTCCAAAAGGAGAAAGAACACTCAGGTTATTCAGAGGATATGTGCCCCCGCATACAGGATGCGGTAGATGAAGAGAGAGAAAGGGAGTTGAAGTTCAAAGGCTGCTTTGCATATCAGTTAACGTAAGCAATTTGGATGATTCGAAGCAGGGAAATGACTGGAAGATGTACCTTCACATTCTACCTTTCTGTGATCTGGACCAAGGGGAGGAATTTCCTGTCTTAAGAGTTTTTATCAGACTAACCGATGCAGGGCTTTACTCTGTGTTGCACTGGAAGCTACGGGTACAGAAATGGATAAGAAAAGTTCCTGTCCTCCAGGAACTTCTAGTTCAGGGTGTGTGATGGGGGAGGAAATGCTGCACAGGACCAGTTCTAGTGAAGCATGATTAACTGAATTAGAGGGGACGTAGGGTGCCATCAGAATATTTCACCTGCTCTGATGAGGAGCATGTTATGGGACACGTCCTGGGTGCCATGTTTGCAGAGTCTCTATAGGTAAGTGGTGATTGAATAGGAAGAGAAGTGGAGGAAGGACCATATAAGCAGACGGAACAGCATTTGCAAAATGAAGATGAAGAAAAAATCTTCCCTGATCCAAGTTCTTTCAGGAGTTCAATCTGTCTTGAACATAAACCTGAGAAGGGAGAAATTTAGAGGTTCATGGTTGGAAAGGGATCAGGGCATAACAGGCATTGTAGGTCGTACCAAAGAGTATCTTAATTTGAAAGCAGCGTTTTGAAGGAGTAAAGGAGGAAGTGACATGGTCAGATTTGCACTAAAACGTTTCCTCTGTTTGCTCTGTGGATAAGGATGGTTGAGCTGTAAGGCAGGAAGCTAGAGCCTGTAAGGCGGGAAGCTAGCTCATGGTAGTGACAGCATTGATAAGAAAATGGAAAACCTCATCATGTAGAGTGTGGGAGTGGAGGGTTTGCCTTGGAGGGGTCGTTGATTTCGAGAGCCTGGTCTTTCAGGTTTGTGGCTCCAGAAACTCTACTTTAACTCACCAAAAGATAACGGGGTGCTGGAGGAAAAATGGTGCAGCAAATGACTATGAGACAAGAGATCAGAAGATGTGGGCTACTTCCCTGCCTTTCCCATTTTCCAACCATGCCCTTGGGTGCATGTCATGCTACCTTGCTGACCTTTCATATCCTCATCTGTAAAGTGGAACTATGATAGCTAAATTCATTTCCTTAGAGTTTTGGGGAGGATTAAATGAATTGCACCACATAGAAGCAATTTTTAAATTCTGGAGAACTTTGCAATTGAGCATCATATGCGGGATTCTCTGAACCAGTCTCAGACCATAAGTAGCAACTTACATGGGCCACACAGAGGGTCAGTGCTCTGGAAGATTCCATTTCTGGGCGAGAGTTAAGAATTCCTTATACGGGCTTTTATTGTACTATCAAATCCAATCTCAAAATATCCTCATATCCTACATGTTTGCCTCTCCTTAATTTGCAGCCACATCAGTTTCTGATTAGAGTTACCGTTTGAGTGGGGAAGTGACTTTGGAAAAGACGTGAGTGCTGTCAGCAGATGGAGGCGAGGATGGAAGGAGAGGGAGGGAGCCTGCTGTAACACCTGTTCTGGTTGGGATTCTGAATGAATATGAAAGGTAAGCAGAAACCCAATTAGCAACCCCTGAACTCACTCCATGTTATCTCTGCAAACACACATCCTCTTCCGTCCTGTGCTTCCAAAGGATAGCAGGCTTCCTGACAAGCTACTGCAAGGAAGGATCTAGACCCAGAGGAAGCAGAGAATGAAGTAACTCATGACCTTTTATGCCTCCTCCAACAACTCTAATTCAGCGTTTTCTGTGCGGATTAGGTAGTTTCTACCTCTGAGAACATAAAAGGAGATAATTATTCCCACTATGTTCACAGTCTTTTTTTTCATTAAGTACCTACTATGAGCCACACAGACGTTTTCTTTCAAAGTTTTATTAAGTGTCGACATTATTTTTCTCATTTTGCAGATAAGAAAACAGAAGTGCAGAAAGGCGAAGTAGCTACCCAGCTACTGAGTAAGGGATCAAAGACTTCTCATGTCTTAACACATTTAATTCTCAAACAATAATGTGAGGTGGGTATTATTACTTTTCCCACTGTTGATTACATTGCTGTTTTGCTTAGCATCCCTGTTTCCCTCTCTGCAGCCCTCTCCCTGTGGGAGGAGTATGCTTATTGATTACTAAAGGCCAACGTGGTGATGCAGAAAGTGGGGGGAAGTGACAGTTGTCACTCTTGTGTAGAAGCCTTAAGATTTTGAGTCTGTTGTGTCATATCTCATTTTTCTTTGCTGTTAGACTAACAAGGTCTGAGACTGAGGTTGCCCAGTCAGCCTGGGTCTCAAAGTGAAGACAATACTGAGAATAGTCATAGCCATTCATGGACCTATAGAAATAAATCCTGAGATTTGAGGGTCAGTTGTTATGCAGCACAGCCTAGTGTGAACTGACTAATGTACCATTTGAAGTAACGTAAGTTATGAAAAGGTAAGCAGGTGCCTGGCTATATAGTGATGAAGTTGAAATTGAAGTCAACTGTGCCCCACTCCAAATTGTGTCATCTTGACCATTGTATTCTTCTTCCTCTGGTTCTGTGAGATTTTCCTGTGTTTTACAGTGGCAGCTTTAAAAAAGACAAAAACCAGCTAGTTTAAATAGATTGAAGGGTAGATAGGTCCTCGGTAAGGAAGGAAAGTACGTTAGGGCAGTGATTTGTGACTTCAATGAACATGCAATTCATCTAGGGATCTTGTTAAAATGTAAATACTATTATAGAAAGTCTAGGGTAGGACCTAAGATGCTACATTTCATACAGGGTTCCAGATGAGGCTCAGACTTCTGGTCCTTGGACCACTCTTTTAGTAGCAGGGGCTTACGGATTGCTAGTCAGTTTACCATGGTGATGACAGGTGGTAAAGTAATGCAGCATTGCCTAGTAGTTAGCGGTGCTTGAACAGGACTGGAAACTAGGGCCAGGCAAGCAAGATGACAAAGGAGCAAAATTTAAGGGGCAACGTAGAGTAAGTGCTGAACTGCACCAGAAGAGTGAGTGTCTCTTAGTTTAGTCTTCTGTGATTTGTTTCTAAGTTGCTTCTAACAATTGCATTTGAAAACTGAATTATTGAAAAAACAAAGAATATGCTAAGACTTGACCTTCACATTGGTTCTAATGTCATTGACCATCATCAGGCCAAAGATAATGCTCACAACACTGGTACAATTATAGACTGTTGGCTAATTAAAAATATAAATAATAAAAAAAGCTCAAAATCATGCTATGCTTCAGTTAGCTTCATTTTTGAAAGCTATTATTGTTTTTGGGTTATGTGTTCATTTCTAGAATTTACGATTATCTTTCCTTTTTCCCCTGTGCTCTGTTCTTTTTCTCATATCTTCAAGTTTTTCTAAGCTTGTGGTTATGCTAGAGTATCTTTCAAATCACTCCCACCATCAACATCCCACAGAAAATTTCCTCCTGGAATTTTCAGTACTATGTTTTCAAATCGGACTGATTATTGCTAAACTAAGATGCTTGATGCCATTTTTATTTGTGTTGTCTAAATTGTATCCACGTTCCCAAACAGAATATAACATAGCCTAAATCACTTGTATTCTAAAGAGAAACGTAAGAATGGCCAACTTTGGAGCAAGACTCCTCCACTCACCCCTAGGTCTTGCCAGGAAGCAGCAACCAACCCTACTCTCGTGGACACTAGCATCCCTCTTTCTCATCGTTGAGTTTACTTAAGAGGAAGACTAGGGTAGGAAAGGGGAGTCATTGCTGGCCTTGCGAAAAATTGTAATTTTCTTGCTGAGTTTTTTTCCCTTCTTTTTCTATGGGACAAGGAAAAGGAAATCTTCAACATCCTCCAAGCGAGGTAATTGGAATGACAAGAAAATAACTTATAATTATTTGGAATGTCTGCAAGAGGAGACTGACATATCCCTTCCTTGAAGATAAAATCCACAGAACCTGTAGGAATACCTGGTGTTGGGAGATTATGAGAGAGATGCATATCTGTAACCTGTTGGGCAGGTTAATTCCTTCTTTAATTAAAATCCTCTCTGTGCACACTCTGCCTCCATAGACAGCAGCCTCATCTGTGCCTGAAAGCATTAGATGCCTCTCATCCATGCTGCCCTCTGTTTTCTTCTCTCCCTTTCTGTCCTTTTCTCTCTCTCCTTTCCTTCTTCCCCTCCCTTCTTCCCCTCCCTTCTTCTCTCTCTCTTGCTTCACTTTCCTTCCTTCCTTCCTTCCTTCCTTCCTTCCTTCCTTCCTTCCTTCCTTCCTTCCTTCCTTCCTTCTTTCCTCCCTCCTTCCTTCCTTCCTTCCTTCTTCCTTCCTTCCTTCCTTCCTTCCTTCCTTCCTCCTTCCTTCCTTCCTTCCTTCCTTCCTTCCTTCCTTCCTTCTTTCCTTCCTTCCTTCCTTCCTCTCTTTCCCTCCACCTTTCTTTATTAAAATTTTCTGCCTTTAAACATCCTTTTACATTTGCAGGAATCTCTGGAGGAAGGGGAGATTGATGTGTGTTCTCTGTCCCCATCTGAGTGGCAT
>CAUYSK010040297.1:0-65822 GCA_963575035.1 Avahi laniger | reverse complement strand
AGTGCAACGCGCACCACCCGAAGGATGGACATATTTGAAACTTGGACTTGGGGGGGAGGGAAGGGCAAGGGAAACATACGTAACCTAAACATCTGTACCCCCATAATATGCTGAAATAAAAACAAAAAGAAAAAGAAAAGGTACAAGCAGTTTGATTTTCTCTAATAAAGATATGATTTCGCCTTTTGTCTACCTGGAGGGATCTCATTAATTATGCTGATTTGCAGGCAGTACTTACCTACTGTCTTAGGAGGACCTGAGAATGGTGAATTAACTAAAATGCAGTTGCTTCAGAGAAAATGTTAGGTATTTTATTAGGGTAGCTTAGGTGGAAGACTGGGAAAAGTTCACCTCCAAATTATAGCGATGTGGGGTTTCCACCGAGAAAATGGATAGTTTCACTGACAATGATTCTAATGATTAAAAAAAAAGGATTTATGGAGGAAACAGGAGAGTTTGTTCTTTTGGGGGCACAGGTAGTTAAGGACTAAACTCCAGTTAGGAGAGTGATACTCACAGGCAGTCCTATTGGGGGGAGATACGCTGGCTATCGTGACACAATGGCATACCTGAAACAGGAAGGAAAACTAACCTTATAATGAAGTCAGGGGCCAAGGAGCCCTTTGGAGAAGCTGAGGGACTTGTAGTATTGTGGCAACCACATCTCATTCTCCAACAGCATGTGTAAGTTCCCATTTCATTACGTCATGGCAGTAATGATTATTCACAATAAAAAAATCTTGGCTAAATATATATTGGATATAAACTGATGGTATCATATAGATATGAATGCTTATGGTGTTGTTTTATTCTCATAACTGCTTAAGTTTTTTGAACCAATCTTTATTCTTTCTCAGACATGGATAAAATTATACTTAATTTAATTTGGAAACTCAGAACTGTTGAGTAGTTTTTGATCCAGTTTAGTTACAAAACTTTTGCTATCTGTCCCTCTCAGAGCCTTACTTTTCTGCCAGGTTTTTCTCTCTTCTTCCTTTCATTGCTATTTGCATTTCACAAGGTTTATGTATGTTGGTTGCCACATGTCAGGAGTGGAGTGGCTGCATATCAGTCTGTTTGTCCTGCCTTCTGTCTCCAGCCACTAGTGTCCTCTGGTGAACCCTGGTCTCTGACACAGTGGAGCTGAAAGGAGGGGGAAGAGGATGGGGAAATGTGGAAGGGGAGAGCTCATTACTATGTCACATCCAGACGTGGGTAGGCAACAGATGATATCTAACTCTGCCTTAGATTTGAGTTTTTGATTATTTGTGTGAATGAAGATAATTCCACTTATTAGCTTCTGTTTGTCTTTTTGAGATTATTTTCCTTTGTTCTTTTATCTACTGGGGTTTTAAGGTTTCCAGTTTCAATTTGTGTCAGGATTTGATACATTAATACAAAGGATATTAATGCTTTGTTAAGTAATTTCTTGTGAATGTTCTTTCACTTTTTTGTTTGCCTTTTAGTTTTATGTTTTGACATGCAGAAGAATGTCAAAGAATAACAAAGAATTTTCTTTGTTATTACTTTTAACTTTTCAAGGCAGTATTTATAAAATATATTAACAGAGTACATAACCTAAATTTTCTAAATGAAGAAATTTAACAATTCTTTTCCTAAATTTACAATGCAATGAAACCTAAAAAAAATCAGGAAAAATATTCTCACTTAATATTACAGAAAGTGGATAAACACCATAATATAATATTAATAATTCATTTAGATTGTAAGTAAAATCCAGTATCATTACAATATCATTGTAAAAATGAACCGAGAATATAAAAAAAACAGTTCATAACAAAAAGACATACATGGTCCTACATATATACTAATCATACTATAATAATATTTTTATTTCACTCACTGTTATTTTATAAATAATTTTGTTTAAAAAGTGAAAAAATCAATCTTTCTACAAAATTCAAAAATAATTTATGCTAAAGAAAAGAATATAATTCATATGTAAAAAAGTAGTCAAATTGCTTAGGGCAGTCATAATCTTTGTTGAAAAAATTCTTGTGAGGGCTCTGCCCTTATTAATTTTTGGTAGGAGTGTAATTACTAGAAACTTTTAGTAAATCAATATGAATATTTGTAACAAGAACTCTAAATAAATCTCCGGATGTGGAAATTCAATATTGAGACATTTATACTAGAAAAATAATGTTGAATAAGCAAAAAAAGCTATAAGCTATAAATATGATTGTATTATTTTTGGTATTATCTATAATGGAAAATAAGTAGCAATAAACTATTCTATATTATAGGAAATTACTTGACACATCAGATTCCAACAACAAAATGGAATATTATATATCTATTAAAATAATAATTATAAAAATTGACAGATGTAAAAATTATAATGGCAATGTCAAATGAAAATATCCAATAAAATATTGTATGTGCAGTATGTGTTAAGTTATGCAAATACATATATATATGACAAAGAACATTGCTAACAAAAACAGTTGCATTTGGAATATTGAAAAATTCATTTTATTTCACTTGCTATAATTTTTAAATTTAATATCTTTTATTTAGTTAGTTTAATTTAATTTCTGTTTTCCAGGTAATTAATAAAAGATGTAGTCATACTGACAAGTAATAATAGTAACATGTATGTTTGTTTATGATCATGGCATTCCCTGATGCTTGTCCTGGTATTTCCTTTAGTGATTAACATCTCTCACCAAAAATTTCCTTGTCTTTGGCAGGAAGTCTTCATAACCAAAACTTTACGATTTAGAACTCCCTGTATCATTTAGCTTACTTTTGTAAGAATTTTTCATGAGTTTCTTTCCCCTTCATTAGGGCAGACCGATTATGTGCATTTGAATGTGTGTTTCAAGACTGGGAAGAGGGAGGGTTGTCTGGGATTCTTGTTTTGGTGTTTGCTTTAGAGAATAAAAGCTTCAAAACAAGATTCTTTGTTTAAAAATCTTCTTTTGGATTCCACTTAAAAGGCAGAGAAATGATCAAAATAGCATCCCACAAGCGTCCTTGGCAGGGCTGTGATATGTGTTGAAGTTTTCTTTATTCTCGGAATTGGCATTCTTTGGAGAGCTATTCAAAGACGGCAGATACATTAAAGAAGGAAGTGCTTGCAGCCTCAACTAGTATATTATTAAATTAATGAGCCTGATTTTCTGACCTTTGGATTGCTATCAGGATAACATTAATTATCTATAAGACCTTTTCATATCCTCCACCAACAACTCCAGCCAAGGAAATGACTTCCTCCTGAAATAGCATCATGAGGTTTTTGTGGCTCTTTGCAGAGCTGTATCTGTAGCATGAGTAAAATTTTATAAGGCATTTAAAAGTTACTATTATTTAAAACAAAATGATATTCATCATTAATATTTTTTGAAAGGGAGGGATGAAAAAATGATACAAGAACACTTTTGGTAGACCTGCTATTGGTTTTCCTCATTGGCTTTACTTTAAAGCCATTTCTCCCATCTAAGCTGCTTTGATTTATGGTCACTTGAAGTGATCCCCAATGCCCCTCCTTTGTTCCTATTTCCTATTTAGTTGCCAACTCTCCCAACACAGTCTATTATTCTGGAACTGGTTTGGTTGTGCTTGAAAGGAAGTTCAGTTTATTTGATTTGAGAGCTTCTCAGATCTGCTTTATTGTATGTGTAATAAACATAGGAAGAGCTGGAGTTCTCCATTGCAATGTATTATTTTTTACAATCCTCTAGATTCCATAGTTTCTGTGAAGTATTATTTCTTTTTGTTAAACATACCAAAAATAGTGGCACCCTTAATAGAAACTTCGTAAGCCTTAGTAAATATATTTAAAGTTTTAAACTAATGACTTTTTAACTGGGTTTCAGAGTACTATAATTGTTTCTCTTATGCAGAAAAAAAGTAATTTGCAGGAAATTAGTCCAAATTTAATCATTTTTCTACCAAAACTTATAGGTACAGCTGCTTCATTTCTTTATATAAATTTTAATAGGCTACAATCCAACAATGTGTCTAGAGGGGTGGAAATTTAATAGGAGTTTAAAAGAAGTAAAAAACCTTCTATTTGTTTGTGACAATCAGTTGCAGACTAAGCTTCAGGCCTTCATTCTTCAGTGGGCCCAAGGAGACTTCTGAAATAAACAGGAAAAATCATTCACTAGGATTGCCTCCCACCTAGGGAGTATTCTGACTATATATCCTCAAAATAACATTTAGTAAGAAGTACAAATATTTACTTAATAATATTCAGGAATCCAAGTCCAACCATGTCCTTCCAATGTTTAGAGAAGATTCACCAATTGCTCCTTAACACTGCCTTTTCTGTTAGAGAGCTGATATTTGACAGAATTACTCCTTTAATGTCAATTGCTGTATTGATCTAGTCAGAAATTGGGGATCTTTCGTGACTCAATTCTTTTTCTCAATCTTCTGCCTTCATGTTTGCTCCCATTTAGTCTAGTATTTCAACTAGTGCTTCTCAAACTTTAATGTATATACAAATTACCTGTTAAAATGAAAATCCTGTTAAAACACAAATCAGCAGACTGAGGAGACAACCTGTAGAATGAAAGAAAATACTTGCAAACTATTCATCTGACAGAGGACTAATATCCAGAATATAAAAAGAACTCAAACAACTCAAGAAAAACAACAACAAAAAACCCCCAAATAATCCCATTTAAAAGTAAACAAAGGATATGTATCGACATTTTTCAAAAGAAGAAATACAAATGACCAACAGGTTTATGAAAAAATGCTCAACAATACTAATCAACAGAGAAATGCAAATTAAAACCACAAGGAGATATCCTCTTATCCCAATTACAATGGCTATTATTAAAAATGTCAAAAAATAACAGTCATTGGTGAGAATGTAGAGAAAAAGGAACAATTATACACTGTTGGTGGGAATGCAGATTAGTATATCTTCTGTGTAAAACAGTATGGATATTTCTCAAAGAACTAAAAATAGAACTACCATTCAATCCAGCAACCCCACTATTGAGTATCTACCAAAAGGAAAAAAAGGAAATATAGCAAAAACATACCTGCACTCTCACAGCACTATATGCTATAGCAAAGATATGGAATCAACCTAATTTTCCATCAATGAATGAATGGATAAAGAAAATGTGGTGAGGCCAGGCATGATGGCTCATGCTTGTAATCCCAGCTCTTTGGGAGGCTGAGGAGGGAGGATTGCTTGAGGCCAGGAGTTGGGGACTAGCTTTGGCAAAATAGCAAGATCTCTGTTTCTACAAAATTTTTTTTAAAAAAACCTAAAATGTGGTGTATGTACAATGGAATACCATCCAGCCATAAAAAGAATGAAATCATATCTTATGTAGCAACATGGATAAAACTGGAGATCATTATCTTGAGTGAAACAAGCCAGGCACAGAAAGTCAAATATTGCATGTTCTTACTCATAAGTGGGCATGAAAAATATGTACAACATGTATGTAGAGCATGGAATGATAGACAATGGAGACTTGGAAGGGTGAGGAGGTGAAGAGATGGATGATAACAAATTAGTGGGTACAAAGTACATTATCTGGGTGATGGGTAACTTAAAAGCCCTGATTTGACCACTACACAATCTATGCATGTAAAAAGTTGCACATGTACTCCATAAATCTATGTAAATTTTAAAAAAACACATAAATCATGTTAAAATGCAGATTCTGATTTAGGAGTTCTGGGTTGGGGCCTGTGATTCTACATTGCTAGTGGCTTCTGGGTGATGCCAATGCTCCTGGACCATATTATGATTTAATAACAAAACTCTAGGTTATCAGGGACCTTGGATATCTCTCCATAGATGCTACATAGTACTACAAGAGACCCTGAGAGCTTCAAGACTGAGAGAGCTTCCTGGTGAAGTCTTCTATTCTTTCCGTCTAACTCTGTAGAGCATCTACGGTGATATTCAGTTTTCAAAACTCCTCTAGCTGGCTACAGCTTAAACATCTCTAGTTGTCTTCCATAGCCAAAGTGTGCTGGCTAAAGCATCTTTTGATGGGAAAGGTAGCTAGGTAGCAAAATCAGTCCAGAAGCAAGGTAGAAAGCTACTTTGAGCTTGAAGCGGTGGGAACAGGCACAGGAATGACAAGTGAGAAGGTAGGCTGAAGATGATCCCAATTAGTGTTAGAAACCACAAAACAAGAATGAATGAAACAAGTAACAGATTATAGATGGGCTTGGCCAAGGAACAGGCAAAAGTACTATGAGTCAAGCATGGTTGGTATTCCCGAGAGACAAATTAGGGTAGACTACAAGGCTGCGGTTGAAGGTGTCATTTAAAATGCCTGACAGATCTGGGCCTCTGTATAAGTCAATACAGGTAGTACAGCGAACAACTCCAAGGGACATCATTCACCTAGATTATGATGTGAGTGGCGCTTCCTGGAGTGGTACAAAGTCATCTTTGGTCTCGCCCTTCTGACTCTGAAAGCAACAGACTGGGTACACACTTTGGTTCTTAAAACTGCGAACATTTTTTCCAAAACAAATCCTCTTGTCCTCTGTCCCTTTGGTCATGAGATAGTTGTTCCTAATCAAAGACAGATAACCAATGTAACTTCTTGTCCTGCATGAGTTAGGGTTAAAGGTTGGGCTGTGTAATAAAGAGGCCCAGCCAGCACTGTGATTTAAGAAGCTTGAAGTTCCCTGCTGTCTCATGTAACAGTTCTGAACTAAACTTTTCAGGTGGGTGAATATTGTGCCCTATAGGGTAATTCAGAGATCCAGTAGACTGATGGTGCTTCTGCTGCCTTCAACAGATGGCTTCCAAGATTGTTCCAGTCATTGCTTTTCCATCCACTGAAAAGGAAGCTTGGTATCAAGCCAATCAGAAATTGCACACTATTATCTGTGTACATTTCATTTGTCAGAGATAATCATATGGTCATAGTCAGCTTCAGATAACCTGGAGATTATGGCTCTAAATGGGGGCTGGGGATGGGCCACATCCCAAGTACAACTGCTATTTTTGAAGAATGGAAGAATGCATTTTTCTGTACAGCTAGCAATATCTTTTATACTCTGTAAACCCAGGATCACTTTAGTGCCTTAAAATGAGTAATTTTTCACTTTACTAATAGTAATTGATTACCTACTATATGGGTGGGCATATCTCTTCCTCAAGTTGCTATAGTCTAAATGCCTAGAAATAGACAAGATGTCCTAATGATTCTCTATTCTAATCATAGAACCATCACACAATCTAGTGGGGATGATCCTAGCCCTCACCTTCTATAACAACCAATAATAATGTGATTACCCATCAATCATCTATCAAATTACAGGAGATACCTCAACAGACTCTTAGGAAGTTTGAACCTGGAATTCTAAGCCCTATTCCAAATTTTTAAGATCCCTGTGAGACCATAATGATGCAAATAAGTATTTCCTTGGTATCTATTATAGACTAGAAAATGACAATCTCTTAAACATTCCCTGTGTGTACACTTTGCTCCCTTTCCACATATACTATTGAGTTTTCATAAAATATTGATTTAAAAAATTATTTGTATACTGCCATATTTATCATTCCGTAAGTGATGGACAAGAATGCATGTTTCATCATCCTTTTCCATCACTGTTCACATCATAGGTAAGTCTACGGCCTCTCTGTATAGCCCTATTACATAAAATTTAGTAAAAGCTGACCTTCAGAAACTGGTTATATGGAAATGACCTGTGAATACTGGTTTGTACTTGGCTAAGAAACTAATCTAAATGAGAGTGAGATTATAAAAACTTGACTTTTATTCATGAAATTCTTATTCTTTGCATTATGTACCTTGATGGCTTATTATTTATATTACTATAAAAATTTGGGGGGAAACCACCTTTTTAGGTTTCAAAAAATTTTGTATCTTATATATTAATTTCCTCCCTTATTGTTCAATTTTGTGAAAAGTGCTAAAATATTAGTTGATAGACATGTCTGTTTAGTACAGGGGAAGAAAGAACCATACTTTTCTAAATACATAATAAAATATTTATTCCATAATTCTAAGAATATAAAACTAAAGAATGGTTTAATAAAAATAGATGTCTTACTAATAATTGTCTTTAATAATCTGAATTTGAATTACAATTTGTGGTCATTTTATGTCATAGAATCTATACAGGACAGAGCTATTTCCAGTTAGAACTCTGGGGGAAAAAAACAATATTTTGTCATTATTAGAAGAACTAATTGACAAGAAAATGTTCAAATAAAATGAAATGTGTGCTTCTATGAATAAAACTGTAAGAGATCCCCACCAAAAATGTTAATATTTCCTCCCAAGTCCCAGTATGATTAACATTCACGCTTCAGAAATGTGTGCCTACAGATAATTTATTTTCCATCAAAAATTCCCTTCTTTTCAGGAAGATGTTTCTGTTGCAAAATAAATTAATCTTTTTGAAGGATGTTCATATATTGAGGTTGGGATGATTTATTCAGCCTTTTGCAACTCAAACTTGGAGTAACATAAGTAAAATATCCATCACTAAGCTGTTTGTACTCAGTACTGATGGCACAGAATTGCTTTGAATATTATTTCTGGTTTCTTGCCAGAGCCATGTGTTGGCATGCACAAAAATGGAGCACTGGATTAAAGAATACATGGACACAAATGAGTCCCAGGAACTTCAAAGTGTATTTGGATATTAGGTTCCTGATAGCAAAATACATCATACATCTGTAGTCATCTAAAATTTATGCATTTGTTATTTGGTCCAGGCCCCGGGAAAGTTCTAAGATGCATATTTTGTATAATTTATGGGCAGGCTCTACCTTTCACTTTAAATCGGACTGTCTCTGAGCGATTGCTGTGATTCATTGAGAGTTGTTTGCATAAGTGAACTCACATGTGAATGTTTGCAGCCTCTTACCTATTTCATCCTGCAGCATGCTTCCATGTCCTCTGCCTCTCTAGTTTTATCACATTTTCTCTTGGTCAGAGGTCATGCTTGTCTGTCACTCTTGTGTAATCCTTTCACTTGAGAAAAGAAGTGGCTAGGACACCTGGTTTCTACCTATTGAAGGATATCAGTTTTCATAATAGTACAACCAGGAGAGGTAATGTCCTCATAGTAAATGAGTTTTAAAATCATTGAAAAGCCTTTAAAAAGGTCCAATAACTCCAAAAGAATACTAAATACATGAGTAAATTTTAGTGAGTCAAATTCACATTTTCACCACTTAAAATACTGTACAGTTTGAAGGAAACTTGTTTACAGTAGACTAACATTGAAATGGTTGTGTGTGTGTGTGTGTGTGTGTGTGTGTGATGTAGTGTGTTGTTACTGACTCTGCTATCAAAACACTTATAAAACTTACATTAGAAACAAAGTCTTCTTAAGACATCATAAAAATAAAATTTATTCCCGAGGTGTTAATGAGTATTCCATTCATTTAGCAGATATTTAATGATCTCTTCTTATATAGTAAGTATTCTTCTAGGCACTATGAATACAATGTTGAACCAAATAGACCAGCTCCCTGCCTTCCTGGAGCTTCTATTCAAGTAGAAGGAGACAATCAAGATCATTTTAGTGTTAAACACAATGAAGCGGGAAAAAAAGAGTGGCTACAGGAGAATTTTCTGGCTATTACTAGAGTTAGGGTGGTCTGGGAAGGACGTCAAAGAGCTGATGCCTGAAAAAATGAGAAACATCCAGACAATAAAGAGCCCAGAGTGTGCTCCAACAGAGGGAAATGAAAATGCAGAGGTCTTCAAGGGGGCTTGCAGTTAAGGAATCCAAAGAAAGTATTGTGTCTAGTGTTGATCAAGGGGGCAGTGAAATGAGGTAAACTGGAAAGACAGAGCCCAGATTATGTAGGTCGATGTAGGCCATGGTCATGGTACAAGGCTGAAATCTCAGGATGCAGTTTGCATCCTAAGATAGAAATTCATGTGGGACATTTATTAGGGAGTGCTCTCAGCATGACTTTGGGAGGCGGGGACGCAGGTGGGGCGAAGGGAGAAGATGAGCTGCACTTTAGTCCAACAAAGGTGTCAGCCAACTCCAAGGGAGCCCTGGATCTGGGACGGCCCTTTACGTTTGTCCTGAGTCATATTGCAATGTCCATCAGTCCCTGGATAAGGGCTGTGCCTGAGGGGAAGCGTGACCTTGGGAGGAGCAATTTTCTTCAACCAGGAAGTCTGATACCTGAGGGCCAACTTGACAGCATTCCCAGCAGCAGGTGAGATAAATCCTTCATTCCTGAAGGGACATCTGGGCACACGGATTTTGTTTCAAGCACAATGGGGAGCCACTGAAGAGTTTTTAAAATAGAGTATTACAGTCTGATTTACATTTTTGTATGATCGCTCTGGCTGGTTTCTGAAGAATAGTCTATACAGAATGCAGGAGTAGAATCAGGGAAACAAAGTATAATCTTCATGCAAAGGCAGGAAGTTCAGATAAATTTGCCCAATTTTTTTTTGTCTTGATGACTGAAAGTCGTAAGATTTGGGAAAATTAAGGGAAATAATTTTTATTCAGTTACTGATATCAGGCCTTATAAAAGTACGTTGATTTAATTGAATGTTCCTATGCTCAGCCTCTCCTGAGAATTGTTGAAAGGAGAAATTATTTATAGCTTGTGGTTTTAGTGAATGAATGAGTGTGTATGTGTGTTTGTGTGTGAGAGAGAGAGAGAGAGAAAGAATGAGAGAGAAAGGTTGAGAGAAAGAAGAAAAAAAGAGAGAGTTTTAATTCTTCTTTCTTTCTTTTAATATTAACCTGAATTTTTGGCTTTGCAGTTCTTTCTCTTCAAATTTCTGAATTTGGAGACTCACTTAGAGACTCATGATTGGTCACACCTGATAGACTTCACAATGAACCATTAGTTTTGTCTCTTAGAAAACATCAGCGTTTGTGCTAGGCTCACCTCCACTCCAGGAGAAGTAAATGCTCACTGGCTGATTAACATACTGAAAAAAGTGATGGCAGATATGGCTACAGGGCTCTCAAGCAGAAGCACAAGGAAAATCCTCATGGTGATGGATTAGTTTTATATCTTGATAGTGATGGTGGTTACACGAATCTTCAGGTGTGATAAAGAGATCTAGAACTATGCACATTTCTTGTACATATGTCAATGGCCTGGTTTTCATTTGTACTACAGTTATGCAACATAACCATTGGGGTAGAAACTGGGTGATGGGTATATAGGACCTCTCTGTACTATCTTCCCAATTTCCTGAGAATATGTATTATTTTAAAATAAAAAGTTTACAAAACTGTCTTCTGCACATGACAAATATTCTAGGCATGGCACTGCATACTCTCCTTGGATCATTGCACCAACTCTGATGACTGCAGCTTCATTGAAGACCTGAGAACCTCTATTTCATTCAGACTTCTCCCCTGAATTCCAGGCTACATAACCGTCTGGCTGTCCCCATACGCGCCTAAAATTCTATATGTCCAGTGTTTATCCTCTTTGCCAAAATGGATTTCATATTAAAAATCATACTTATTACATAAATTTTACTTTCTCTAAATGTTTTTAAGGACTTCTTTGATTCTCACAACATCCATCCTAATTGATTAGCAGAAATGTTATTATCCTAATTTAAAAGCTAAAGAAATCAAAAAGAGATGTTAACTGACTTATCTGAGGAATACGGTTAATGTAGCAGAAGAGCAAATATAAGAACCTACATCTCCTGATTTATATTCCAGCGCTTTTTTCCCAACACACTATTATTGCCATCTCTAGTAAAATACTAGTGCTTCTTTGATACATTATAACACATGCAAGCAATTTAAAAGTAGTGTGTTTATACTTTGTTTTCTAAAGCAACTGATTAAATCTTTCTTGAAGGAAACCCAAATGAAGTAGGTCTATATTCTTGGGCATTTTAAATGGGGCATTGAAACGTAATGTTTCTCATCATTCATTCAGCCTGTATCGCTCTCATCTTAACTCTGCTTCTTTGTGCTTTAATTTCAGGTGATCGGGGCACTGAATATGACCAGGTATGGCATGTAGTTTTGGATTTCTTGGGGCTTTAAGACCAATCAGAAAAATTAACATTCTTAAAGAGGACAAAAACCTGAAATATGTCTGAAAAACCTGAAATAAGTCTCTGACATCTGTTTCCCTCATTTATTTGAATCTTTTAAGATCAGCTTATCTCTCTTGGCTCTTGAAGTCTTAAATTAAAAACATTGCTTTGATTTATGTACATCGCTATGATTTATGCACTGTTAAAATGAATATCAGATGGTTTTAGAGTTTTGCAAAGGCAATAGCTCAAACAGGTAAGCTTTATCTTATCATCTGAAAACCAGGATGCTGAGACATGTGTATCAACTAACATCGTTTAATTGCTTTAACTACTTCAGTATTTTAAAGAATTGGCCTTAACAAAAATGATTTAAATTGTGTTGTAAGATATATATCCAGCACACATTTATTCAGTATCTGGACATAGATACAGAAAGCCAAGAGAGGTCTTTCACCAAGGAAGTTAGGGAAAAGTACAGATAAATTCCATTTTAAACAGAAGCAGATGACTGTAGGAAAACGCACCACCAAAGAGAAGGATACATTTGGATCATACAAACTATAAAATGACCTGTGAGACAGCAAGTATCCCGCAAGAGAGAAACAGTAATTAAGTCAATATTAAACATTAAGTAAAATACCTAGAGCAGCTCTCATTATATACTTTCATAGGAAATTTGAACCTGATGAAGCACAATGAAATCCATGGAGGTTGCTGAAAAGTCTTGATTTCTAAGCTTATTCATGTTTCTTTTAGATGAATGACTTAAGGACATAAAGTCAGAGGACACCAGACACTACATTGTCCCTTAATCCACTATTCCAATAGCGTACGTGCTTCTGCTTCACGTAACTGGTGAAGAGTAGCTGAAACGGATTGAGCCAACTGACATTACTTTTATTTAATGAATGCCACATCTGAGATCAGGATGTCGCTGGAGGAGACAGCTAAAAAATAACATAGATGTAAGGTTTGTTGTTGCATCCCTGGGAGTAAATACCCAAAATCTTATTAAATCATATGAAGATTTTACATTTGCTTGTGTCATGCCACATGTAAACCCAAATTAGTGAAGATGAAACACTGCAAGAGGATCTTTCCAAACAGCATAGTGAAACACATAGCTCCATTAACTCCTCAACTCAATGATTTGCAGCTCTTTGATCTAAACCCCGCCACACTTTTTCTGAGCGTTTTTGCTCACTAGAGATGCTAGGTTTGTTGACATGGAATGTATCTTTTGCACCCAGATTGTGAGTGAGGGCTTGAGACTATGTCAACAACATAACTAATCTTTGAGGAACCCTAAGAAATATACCTCTCCCTCCTTTAGAGCTAGTCCAGACCAATTTCTGTAGGGTGGTGGCAGTGAGGCTAGGACAAAGGAGAACAGAAAGGATGCAGGAGGTAGGAAGAAGAAGTAGCCACACTCTTAGCTTAACACATTTACTCAAAAACTTCCACAAGTGGCAGAAGGTGTGGGGATTCTACTCCATGAAGGGCATTGAAAGGACGAGGCAAGAGGCTCTACCAAAGTCACCTGGTGGGTACCTGCTCCTCACACCTTCCTCCGTTACTTCTGCCACATACCTAAGTCTGTTCCTGACTCTGGGTGTTGACTCAGTTCTGAACTGTGAGCATGGATCTGAGAGAATTTCCTAAGAACCTACAATGCTAACATTCCTCACTTCCAAGTATTGTTGGTCCTGAAAAACAGACTGCAAACTTGATTCTGGAACTTTACTTCAAACTGCTTGATTTATGGCAAGCGTGTTTTTTTTTTTTTCTTATGATACAGAAAGTGGGAGGATAGAAAGATAAATTATGACCAAAAAAGAAAGCAAAACCCAGCAAAGCAACTAACGTATTTGCATGTTCATAACTACCTGTAGATAGGTAGTTACGTAGGGAAGTTACCTCTTGAAAATCTATATGGTTTTGCAAGGAAATTGAAAGCAAAACTATTATGCTTCTAATTGAAACTGGTTAATATGCACATATGAGTTAGCCTGATAATAAATTACTGATTTGAATATTGAAGACTATAAAAGATAACATTTTTTTGTTCTACCATCTGGATTTTATTTTTCAGGCTTGGTCAATAATAATAAACTTAAAAAAAAACAAAGTTTGCCGTAACCTCACATTTGCTTATTAGCTTATTATTTGATGATGAGGTATTGATTAATGCATATACACAAGAGAGAAAGATAAAAGCTTATTGGCGATTTGTCTATAGCGACATTTATTCAAGGCTATGATTACATGGTGCCAGTAGCCAGATGAAAATAAAACTTTAAAAAAAATCAAATTTGAATAGAACAAATAAGGATATTTTGACTTTTTTGTTCCAGGTTTTCCACATGTTTCCTATCATGAATTATAACCCAAAAGCAGAATTTAGTAGTATTCTTTTTTCTGCTTCCAAAGGACTTTTGTTTTAAGTTCTACAGTTTCAAAAATAATTTGATTCTAAAATTGAGCTAGTATTTTGCCCTAAAAGTTTTTTAATATTGTGGGGCCAAATACCTAAGTATAAACTGTCAGACCCACTTAGTATAAAATGGTTAATCTAAATCATGCCAAATATTTGTATTGAAATAAAAAGATTAAATTGTGGACATTTTTGATATCCAAATATTTTTTTTGTATGTTTGCTTTATATATTTCTAATTATCCCATGCTTCACTTGCATTGGTGATATTTATGTACATTTTATTCAGGTCTCTTGGCACAGTGTTCATATTGTTCTTTTTAAAGTATGTTTTGGTATAATTATAATAAATTCTTTTTTAAAATTAGATATTACAATAGTTTCTTACAAAGATGGTTTCATATTATAAGTGCTGCATACTTTCTTTCTTACCGTCAATATAAGAAGTTACTAATAGAAAGGATCGAAAATAAGTTGTCTGAATATTATTTCAGGTTACCTGAAGTGTATCCTGCTCTCGTTTTTGATATAGAATAGTCTAACCCAAATATTATAATTTTCAAGTTTATATAATGTTGCACAAAACAAGAGCAGCAGTCTTCGTTTTAAGGAATTAATAGACTATTTCCTGACAATTTGATTTGAGCAATGTGCAATGAGGAAACAATGAATCTTTGTTTATTTAAAGTACTGCAATGATTTAAAAAGTGTAGGGGGAGGGCATAGATTTGAAGTAAATATATTATCTTATGATATCTATTTTACTGTAACCTACTTTCCATGGTATTAGGAAAAGTATAATAAAAAGGAAGAATGATTGAAAGGTCTCTGATCAAATCCTCCCTGAATTATTCCAGAAAACACTCTCAAACATTATTATTGCATAGATCTTAAGACAGGCCTGAATTGAATTACTGCTTTAGTACTCAATCTCTTTGAATATCATTATTTTCCAAAATATGTGAAAGTGGGGATAGACAGAGATTAATTTACTCTGAGCATCCTGACCATTTAATCATCTGTACTGCAGAGAGACAAATAATGTTCTTGGGGGTTGGGAGATTGAAGAAATTGTTCAACTTCCTTTTTCCCCCATGATGATTTGGAAACAACTAATGGGAAGAGATGTTTTACACGAGGATCTCTGGTTCTGGGAGGATTAGTTTCCAAGCTACAATTCAATAAACATTTCTGAGACAAATGTTAATCTTGAGTATTCAAACTAGCTTAATATTAATTCAGCCCCTGGTCATGCCTTATATCGCATCCCAGATGGATGAATTTGAATCTCTTCTTACAGAAAGGCCACCTTTTAAAAAACGTAACACCAATGGCATAAAATGGATTAAAAGAGACTCGTGAGACATGGTTGTTTTCATTCCTGCACCAGGAGACCACTGTGTCTTTTATTACAAATATCTCAGAAATAGCATTGTGATGAAATGCACACATATATACATCAGTCTGGACTCTAAAAATACTTCTAGTTTTCTTTTTAAAATGTAATACAACCTGATTACATGAATATAATAAATAGTTCTCCCTTATCCACAGTTTTGCTTTTCGTGGTTTCAGTTACCCTCTGTCAACCTCAGTCCAAAAATATTAAGTGAAAAATTCCAGAAATAAACAGTTTGTAAGTTTTAAATTGACTGAGGTTCTGAGTGTCATGGTGATTGATGTATGTTTTGCACCATTTCACTCTCTCCCACCCAGGACGTGAATCATCCTTTTGTCCTGCGTATACATGCTGTAGACATATCCCGCCCATTAGCCATCAACATCGCCTACTCCTAATATCCAACCATGACATCATCAGGATGTCAGGTGATCCAGGATCACCCGAAGCAGATGATCCTCCTTCTGCTGTATCGTCAGAAGGTGAGTGGTAGCCTAATGCTATTTCACAGTGTCTACATCATTCACCTCTCTTCATCTCATCACAAAGGCATTTTATCATCTCGCATCATCACAAGAAGGGTGAGTACAGTACAATAAGATGTTTTGAGAGGGAAAGACCACATTCCCATAACTTTTATTATAATATATTGTTATAATTATTCTATTTTATTATTGTTTCTAATCTCTTACTGTGCCTAATTTATAAGTTAAACATGGTATATATAGGGTTCAGTACTACCTACCCTCAGTTTTAGGCATCCACTGGGAAGTCTTGGAATGTATCCCTTGCAGGTAAGTGGGGACTGCTATATACAGTGGTTTATTAATCACTACTGTTTATTTGATTTTATTCTCACAATTAGATTTCATGTATACTTTCTTTTCCAGTACAAATATCAGGGGTTACTGATAAAATTAGTTATCTAAATAGTATTCATGAATGCCAAAACATAATCTTTATAGTAGATACGATTATTCCAATTCATAGGTGAAGAAACTGGGACTGTGAAATGTGAGGTGACTTCCTAAGGCCACTTTTACATCCAGTACTGTAGTGAAATTAGGCTGGACCTTCTTCAGTCAGAGTTGTTTTCTTGACTCCAGTCATTCTATAGTTTTTAGAGATCTCTAGATGTCAATGGATAACACATGTTTTGCTTGTACTTAGATCCCAAACACTTTCTTCAAAACAATCTCAAATAAGATTCTCATGAGAACACAATTTGTTTGGGGAAATTAGCATGGGAATATAAGTTAAAATAAACATTTAGAACTGCATATTTATTTTATTTTTAATAAAAACAAACATTTTACTGTTAGATCTGTTTTCAACATTAGAAGTATACACAAATTTGTAGAAAGAATTCCAGTAGCATAAATTCCTGTTAGTTTGCCAATAATGAAGACCCACCTATAATTGCCTATATGAGAATTACAAATATCCTATGATGCATTTAACCAGTGAATATACATTTGAAAAAAATAAGTTTATTTTCAGTTAAAGAGGTTAATTTTACCTTTATTTTTTAGTTAGTGTTTTAAGTGTAGTGACCTAAGGTAAAATTATGTCTACACAGAAATTAAAAGATTTTCATGACTAATGCATATAAGCAATTAAATACTTTTGCATCATGAGCTAAATCATTAGTTTTAACCACCTGTGCAAGAATCTGACACCCTTAAAATCAAAGCCACAAGCGCTTGCATGATCATCCCTGGTTAGTCCATGTTGTTTAATAGTAAATGCTAAGAGCCTCTGCAATGTTTATTTGCCTGGTAACTAGTAAGATAATAAATCATTTTCAAACCTTGTGGCAGACATTATTTTAAAAATTTTATCTAGTTCTGAATCATATTCTGATTCACTTTACCAAAATCCTTACAAAGGTCAAATTTTCATTCTAGAAAGATGGCTGACCACCTAGTAGAGCATTCAACAAGATTTTGTTGACATACGAATGAATGAATGAATAAATGAATGGATCTCTCATCCATCCCCTTAAGACTTTTTAGTTCTGTCCAACATAGGGAGACTGAAACAAATGTATGATGAATAAAGCATCTGGTATGAAATCAACACAATATTCCTTTCACCAGAAAGAGTAGATCAGACTGGAAGAGAACATAATTCCTGAAAAATGGGTAACTATAACTAAAACTCATTTGTATTTTACTTAATGCACGTGCTCCTGGAAATCTATATAATGAGTATATACCTTGGTTTCTCGTGGATTCTAATAGTTTATCACCTATCACCTCTTAAATGACGACACCCTGCTTGCTGTCCAGTTATAGAGAACCTTTTGCACAGAGGCAGAGAAATGTGGCAGGTCCTGTATGGAAAGTGTCAGGGTGTCCACATCATTTTAGAGCTACATTTCTTGCTTTGCTCTAACTTCCTTCCTGCTAACTTCAGCTGGGCTCTTTCTTGGGCTTCTTCCTTCCAATACCCACCTGTGTATTGTATATGGTGTAAAGCATCATAACCTGGAGCGTTCATAGTCTTCCATGGGAGTTCAGGACTAGTTACATAATTTGCAATTCCCAGATTTCATATCCATGAAGCCAGCCCTGTAGGAGGTCACTATTTAAGAAACACAGTCCCTCCTCCCTCCTCCCTCAGGAGTAAGAGCTCTGACTTGGGTGTTTGTAACTTCTGGAGCTCATTTCACACTGGAGGATGTGCAGGTGCCTAAGCAAGGGAAGAAGACATTCACTCAATACACAGAGTGGTTATGTCTGCTCAACTCAGACATAAGCTGCCCTTCAGATTCTGTGAAGTTGCTGTCATTTCTCAAATGCAAACAGCAGACATTGTATTTCCTCATACTATGTACAGAATTGTGAGAGTAGTTAGTTATCTTTAGGTTGGATTTTATTGTCATTTTATGGTCAAAAAGATTTTGAATAAAGAAAGAAATTATCATACCAAAACTGTTGATTTGGGCATATCGTTATGTCAATCTTTGACCGTGTGCACATATATGAATTTTTCAGATCTTAACCATGAGAAAAAAAGTGTATCACATTTGTTGAGATACCACAAAAACCTGGCATTCACTGGGTTAACAAAAATCCAGTCTTTCCTTGCTCTTTCATTCCCCAATTATTCCTTCTAGAAGTCATTGGAATTGTGGTATGTCTTCATGTGTGCACATGTGTGTGTATGTACTTGTGGGTGGAAGAGGCGGAGATGGGATTTAAATGTATATTTGAAGTATCTGCCTGAGGCTCTGTCCTCTGTGGGATCTATTATCAGGGCTTCCCCACTGTTGATTACAGTAGTTCTTTCACATCAAAACTGCTACTGGCCTCTGCACCGAGATGTCCAGTGCTCTCTTCACACTCTGGTCCCAAAGCACTATCTCAGCACCTCAAAACAAGGTGTCTTGGTTTGAGTTTCCCAGAAGCAGGCCCTGAATAAAAGATTTGAATAAAAGTAATTTACTTGGAAGGTAAAGGAAATATTGATGTCTTAGTCTGTTTAGCCTGCTATGATGAAAATATCGTAGACTGGATGGTTTATAAACAACAGAAATTCATTTCTTACAGTTCTGGAGGTTGGGAAGTCCAAGATTGAAAAGTTGAAAGATTTGGTATTTGGTGAAGGCCTGCTTCCTGGTTCATACACAACTGTCTTCTTCTTGTGTCCTCAATGGTGGACCACAGCCAGAAGCAAGCTCTTTTTGCACACACACAAGAGCTCTAATCTCATTCGTGAGCACTCCATTCTTATGACCTCATCTAATCATAATTACTTCCCAAGGGCCCCACCTCCAAATGCCATCACAATTGCGGGGTAGAGTTTCAACATATGAATTCGGGGGGGCACAAATATTCAGTCCATGGTAATCACTAAGAAAAAGAAGAAATGAGCCTGGAAAGAAAGGCAGCCCACACAGGGTGTGTTACCAAGTCAGAGGCCACCATGGGCAACCTGAACTTAAGGCCTTTGGGGGACTCTGGAAGACAGAGACTAGCATAGCATTAGAGATATTTCAGAGGGGGTAAGCTGACATATTTATACAGGAACTCCAGTCAGGGACTAGAGACTCCCAGGAGGCATTAATTCCCTGGCTTTTCTGACCTGCCACATGCTGGAGGCAAGAGAATATCCTCGGGCCGAGAAGTGCAATTTCTGACAGTTAAGGGTCAGGTCTGTGAGTACTGAAGTGTTAAGGATGAGGGGCGATTGGTGGGCACTGACACAGCCCACCAAGCCCAGGTCTCCTACATGGAAGGTGCTTGAGCAGGTAATCACACAGATCTTTCTCTGCCCTCCTAGCTTTCTCCCTACCAGAGTTGCAGAGACACTCTGGGGCCACAGCAGGGACATGGGTCCCAGGTCAGTGTATACACAGTGTACATACAGATTTTCTCTGTTCTGAAATCAGTCCCAGCAGTGCTCAATTACTTTTGTCCACTGTGATCTGTTTTCTAGACTCTTTTCCTTTTGGCACCCAGGAAATAAATGTATAGATGTCTGAACACAAAAAGTGAGCTGAGTTCAAGTTCTTTTACTGAGGACACCTCAAGGGATGTGGCTGGAAATGGTGTCCCAGTTTCTGTAAACCTTTCATGACTAGCAATAGATTGGAACTTTCTGTAAGATTAGGAAGCCAATTTATGCAAAATAACTAGAATGCTCTTAATGGGAGGTTATGATAAATTTTGTGTCCTCCAACTATCATTTACTTCTTTTTGCTCAACAATATAATTCTGAAATGACTTGGGGTGGCCATGTGCCTAGCTGGAAGACTATATTTTCTAGCCTCACTGGTAGCTAGGTATGGTCATGTAACAAAATTATGGCTAATAAAATATAAGTGGAAGTATTTCTTGGGACTTCCCAGATGTTTATTAAAAGAGATGCTGTGCTATCCTCTCCCTCCTTTTCTTTTCCTTAGTGGAACATAGAATAATTAGGGCTCTAAATATAATCTTGGGCCAGAAGTTGACCTTTAGAATGGAAGTTATGTTCTGGGGATGATGCAGCAGAAAGAGAGGAAACTAGATTTTTGATTATACTATGAAGGCAGTTTACCAGTTCTAGAGTATTTTCCTCAGGGATTATTTTATATAAAAGAGAAATTAATGTTTGGCTTACTAAAACCACTGTTATATTTTTTCTTGCTATATGCAATTGAACATTTATTTTGTTAATATAGAAGATGTTATCTATACTCCCACACCAACCTACCCAGGTCTAATATCTACCTCACTACAGTGTTGTTACACAAAATTGCCATATCCTATTTTGTTTTCTGCTTTTTATTTCACTTTCCTATTATCTCACAAATAATTTTATTGGTTATCATTTTTAATGTTTCTCACATTTCTTATATATATATATATATATATATATATAGAGAGAGAGAGAGAGAGAGAGAGAGAGAGAGTGAGAGAGAGAGAGAGAGAGAGAGAGAGAGAGCGCACCAGCCAGCCAGTAAGTTGATGGCATTTTAATTTATTTAACTGTTTCTCCAAAGTTGGACATGAAATTGTTTCTACTTTCTCATTATCATACCTAATGCTACAATGTACATCTTTGTGCATATAACCTTCATTTTATTGTGTATTTTTGTTGATATAGCTCTCTCTGACGAAAATGCGATGAGTAGAAAGTTTTGTAGGCTGCCTTATGCTTTCTCATTTCAAGCAGCACATTTTCTGTGGTCCTCTCCTCCCCCACAACAGTGGCACATTTTTCTTTAGCTTGCACATCACATCCTGTGATACTTCCTGGTCAGCTGATTTCTCCTTGGCCCGTTTCAACTTCTGTTGTCAGAAAATTCACACCTAACGGATACAATTTATGCTATCTTGGTGACGGGCACATTTATAACTTTGACTCAAGTAGTACAAGAGCAATCCTGTAACCAAAACATTTGGACCCCTGTAATATTCTGAAATTTAAAAAAAAAAAAACCAAAAGTGAAATAGACCACATGATTAAATTACAATGGCAAAAAGAAAGAAAGAAAGCGGAACTTCTAAGAATGTCATGAATTCCTGTTTTCACATGCAGGTCTCAGAGAAGAATGGAATGTTTAAGATAGCAATGAGAACACACTCATGTTTGAGTGACTCAGAGTTTTCTTTAAGTTCATATAATATCTGAGAAAGGACAACCTGAATATCTGCAAAAGAACTAGAAAAAAATCCAATTCATCATTGTATGAAAAAATTTAGAGATTGAAATTCCTTAATAGGTGTCTCTTGTAGATTTGCTATTAAAGAGTTTGACTAAGTATCCCTCAAATACTTTGCAAAAAATGTTCATGCTACCCACAGGTTTTATTAGAATTAAAAATCTCAAATTTAAGATCAAGTTGATGTAGTGTCAATCACAATGATTCTTAATACGACCCATTTATAAGTGTGTCTATTGGTAAATCTCCTAAGAAATTCATGTTTGAAACTCTGAGAGACTTGAGGCTTACTAGTGTATATAATATTTCTTCAAATTAATTAAGTTTTGTTCCTCCTTACCTCACTTATTCTGCTTTATAACAGCAAAAAGAAAAAGACAAAAAATTTGAACGAGCTAAGCAGTATTCCTGAGAACACATTAAGGTACAGTAGGATGAAGAGTTTAAGCAGGAAAGTTTTATAGACAGAACGATGTTTGCTCTGATCCTGCTTCCAAAACTCGTAGACACTGAATACGTGAAAAAAATCTTTCAAGACTAAAATTCTTCACCTGTAAATTTAGAACACTAATTTTTTTGACCATCAAATGAAACAATATTTACTAGTATTTATATATCTACCAACTGGTAAATAAATGTCAACTATTGATGATAGAAAAGGGATTCTAAATTAAATAAATAGGTGAAAATAAAATTGGTTCTTACCACATTCTAGCTGCAGACCAACTCGAGAAGGGTACCACTTTGGATCTGTTCAATAAAAAATAATATTTAATTATCAGAGAAAGTGTATATATAGATTTTATAAAGCTAATAGTTACCATTAAAAGACATATTAGACATGTGGAAATGAATAAAATTGTTATCCAGTGTTCAGAAATGGAAATAATGATTACCTGTTGCAGGAAGCTGATCAGCAGTGCTGGATAGTTACTGAAAAATAGCTTAAGGGGAACTTGAAGGGTGGTAATATTTTCCGTTTTGATCTTGGACTATTTAAATAAGTGTTGTCAGGTTATGAACATATATCAAATTGTGTTACCTATGACTTGTGCACTTTACTCTGTGTTAACAGTTATTCTCTAATAAAACGTTTGAACATATTCATATAAAACTGGAGACCTTTGATCTCATTTTAAAATTATCTGATATTAGCACTTGAAAGTGAGTTATTTTCCCTCTAAGGAGTAAAACACTCTATCTGAATGATACGTATTATTGACTTCTAATATTATGAATGTATTGATCATGGCAGAAACATCACTTTAATTTGTTTTCTTTATACTACCGTTAAGAATAAATAGAATACCAAATAACCTTATCTGTATAGGAAAACCAAATTGCCTTTGTTATATGCTGCCATCATGAGGAGCTGATTGAAAAAATCACCAGAATATAATTCTTTTCAAACACACTTCATATCTTTGAGATCCAATGTTAAACTTATATCTGACATATAATAAATTTAAAAGGGCATTTTAAAGGAATGTTCCATAATTATCTTCTTTGTTTTCAAATATTACATTGTAAAATGTCATCAAACGTGATGATATTGTGATACATCTAGACTATTAGAATCAATCTACCTTGAATTTATTTCAAAAAAGACAACTTATATGTGGATATTCTCATGGACGCATAACTCATAAAGCAAAAATTAAAAGCTATTTAGGATTATTTCTAAACAAAATTGAGAAATAGTATGGCAAGTCAGGAAGGCATAAACATTTGACTTTTAAAAATTTTTTAGGAAATATGCAGATAAAGACAATCTATTTTTCTAGTGGTTTTGTATTTAGTAGCATAATTGCAACGATTTCTAAAGCTACTTGCTGTTCTGAATGTACACTAACATTATTTGTTGAAAAGTATTTTAAAATGACTGCCTTCTTATTCACAGTGAAAATCTGCTGTCAAAGAAGATATGATACAAATAAATACAATAGTAATTCTACAGTTCTAATTGAGTTTGTGAACAAACTGTGGGGATTGGATGAAATATAAATCTTATGATAATCCCTTTATATTTGACTTAAAGTAACTGAGTACTTATGATGGGTATACATAAGCTCTCAAGTTCTGTCCATTTTAATATTCATGTAAGACATCATTTTAAATAACACTTCATGATTGCTTTTATGGTGGAAATACCAAAGAACATCTATCATTCTAAGCAAATCAAACTGTCTCTGAATGAGATGGGTGAATACTGGCCTGTATGGTTTCTTGTTGAGGTAAGGTGGATTAGAATGGAAAAAAGGGCAGAAAACAAGTTTATAAAACATAAAAGACAGATATTATGCAAGGATGCTTAACATGTCTGAATAGTCTAGAAGTTTATTTATAAAACCTTCTAGACTGTAGGTAAAATACTTGAGTAAAAACAGTGCATCTCAACTTCAGTGTTTTTTATGTCTTACCATTAATCACATTATGAATAATATTAACGCTAAAATAAACATAGTTATGAGACCATTAAAATCCCATAGAAGCTAAATATTTTTTCTTAAATTTTCTTCAGCTCATGAAATGAACATGATTTGACCTAAAATAACACTGGGAACCCTGGTAGTATAGTTGAAGTTCAACTTCTCGCTGATGGCTTCCTCACAACTGCACTTTCAGAGGTTCTCTCCAGTGCAAGCCATTATATTCAATAAGAAGATAGTGTAGTCCCTGCCGTTCTAAGGCCTTTTTCCCTGTGTGAAGTTTCTGGTGCTGAATGAGCTTAGAATTGCAGCTAAAGCTTCTACAGCATTGGCTGTACACATGCCTTTCTCCAATGTGTTCCTTGATGTTCCATCAGGTCAAAAATATTTTTTCAATACCAGGAGACACATCTCACAAGACTGGGCCTTATGAGTAAATAAATTCGCTTTGACAATCCTGACTTGTGATACTTTTACAGAAATCCCTTGGTCTAAAAGGCACCTCCTCCTTTTCCAGTCTATACTAAAAATGCAGCAGAGCCACAGTGCAAAGTTCTCCAGCATTCCAACATGGTCCAAGAATCTCTGAGTCACATCAAGGAGCCTCTACTTCTCTCAGGAAAAGTACAGGGTCACATCCACAAAGGTCACACAGCCCTGCCTGGAATCCACAGGCAACTCTGCAACCATGGGAATGCGTCCAGCTGCCCTTATGACACCTTTACTTTGAGACATCACAGAACCAACATGTCCAAAATTTAATGCCTGATATCCCCCCTGAAATCTGATTCCCCATGACTTTACCTCATTCTTCCAGATATTCTGGGAAGTAAATACAGAACGATAGTTTACTTTTTATATTTGATCACACTCCACATCTGATACAGCAGGGATTTTTGTCGGCATTATCATCCTGATCTACCTGAGAATCTGGTCACTTCTCTCTCCTCTACTGCCATCATGGGGCTTCATTCCCCATTATGGCCCCCTGGAGTCTGTTCTAGCAGACTTCTTCTTGATCTCCCTGCTTCCACTCTCTTTCCTACTCCCACTCTGTTCTTTCTTGAGCAATATTTGGGATTTTTTTTAAAAAAATCCTAGCTCAAAATGTGACTCTCCTTATATACAATTTTCAATGGTTCCCTGTGAGATCAACCACTCTACATTCTAGGAAACCTATGCTGCAAAGGCAGAGACAATATCCAATGACCATTGCATGAGTAGAACATGAAAGAGATTTTCCGTCTCTGTTCCAGTTACCTCAGTCTTAGAAGCTTCTTGGATCCTCCAGCACTGAGTTTTCTGGAAACTTTGATAGGGAGGACAGACTCAAGAGGAGACAAAATGACAAATACCCCTTTTTGTTTTAAAATGTCATTTTCCTTACTAGACGCTTTTTGGGAAATTACAATTTTTAATAAAGAACAGGAATTTTCATATATGTTTCATAACACTTGTATAAAATGTAAAAATAACTTGTGGAAATCATTCAAGAATCAACATGAGGGGCCGGGCGCGGTGGCTCACACCTGTAATCCTAGCACTCTGGGAGGCTAAGGTGGGAGGATCGTTTGGGCTCAAGTGTTCGAGATCAGCCTTAGCAAGAGTGAGATTCGTCTCTACTAAAAATTAGAAAGAAATTGGCTGGACAACTAAAAATATATAGAAAAAATTAGCTGGGCATGGTGGCATGTGTCTGTAGTCCCAGCTGCTCAGGAGGCTGAGGGAGAAGGATTGTTTGAGCCCAGGAGTTTGAGGTTGCTGTGAGCTAGGCTGACACCACAGCACTCACTCTAGCCAGGGCAACAGAGTGAGACTCTGCCTCAAAAAAAAAAAAAAAAGAAAGAAAGAAAGAATCACCACGAGGGATCACATTGCTTTGATCTTGCTTTGAAATACAACAGTTTTATTACCTTGAGTGAAAATCCAAAATCCTAGAAAATATTGTTAAGTCCCTGAAGATGAGCCCATATTCTCACCTTTTACACAATTGCAAATGCTGTTTAATATAAACAAATTATAACCCAAGGCATAGTTGAAAATATTAATATTGTTTAGTGTGTTGTTATATAATAAATAATTTAATATAAATGAGTTAATTGGGAACTATGAAGTACATCCTAAGGGATATATCACACTGTGTCGTGGCACACAGAGGGGTCATTGAAGAAATAAACATGATTGAGATCCATTTCTCCTAGGTAAATACTATTACAAAAATAAATAGCTGTAGTGAATATATAAGGAGAAGAGTAATGGAATTTACATGTGAAAAATGACAATGTGATTGAAAACAAAAAGACTACTTCCAAAATTCAGCACGTTCTAATTCAATTCTCAAAATAATGGTGTTCTTTCCTTTCAGATATAATTTCTCAGGTAATTAAGGCACTGCTTATGAGAAATTATGAAATATTTAACATTATTTAATAATTCATGTTTAAAGAATATGGAATGTGCTCGTTTTCATTTTAATAGAAGAAAAGAATCAACAGCTTTCTATTGCACAGAAGCAGGTTTTTCATTTAGTTAAAAATATGAGCAATGTCCCATAAAACTATATATTAATGAAGGAATAAACTGAATTAAATATGCCCTTCGAGTCTCACTTTATTCCATGGCTTGATTTTCTCAACAAGAAGACTATCACCAGAATAGGAGTGTTATCACATTTGCTTTAGCTTACAATCTCATCTGTAACGCTTTCAGGAAAACTTCCCGTGGATCTCGACCCTGAGTGAGGTAGATTGAATAAAACAACCTTCTTTCCTTTAATAAGAGTTCAAACGACATAGCTAGGAATGAAGGTTAATTTGACATGTTTACTTAGCTAGGTCACAGTGTTAAGATATGTGGTCCAGTATGGGATTCTGGATGTTTTGTGAAGGTGATTTTTGGGGTGAGATAACATTGACGTAGGGGTATTTTGAGTAAAGCAGATTGCTCCCCTTAGGATGGGTCGGCTACACCCAATCGGTTGAAAGTCTTAGTTGATAAAGACTAATCTTTCCCAAAGAGGAAGGAATTTTGCCGGCAGACCACCTTTGAACTCAAACTGCAGCTCTTCTCTAAATGTCCACAATCCTACGAGCCGATTCTTTAAATCAATCTCTCTCCCTCTTTCTCCACACCACCAACATTACATCTGTTCTGTTTCTTTGGAAAACTTACCTAACTAATGCAGTAGGTATAGTCAGGTTGTTTGGGGAGTATTCCTGGAAATTGGTGATTTTTAAAATCACTTTTAACAGTTAAAATTTTTACCGAATTATTTATGGAAGTACTACCAACTGAAAGATGTATTAGAGTGAATAACCTTAAGATGGAATTTAAACATTGTGTATGACAGACATTTTTCATTATTAATGAAAAGAATAGCCATCTAACCACATAATAAATGCTACATTTTATTTTATGGAGGGCATTTGTGACCTAGTCTTTATAAATCATTATAACGCAAAGCCTTATTATATGGAAAAATTATGCCTAATATCACTGCATTAAATGCATCAAACTTTATTAATTAATTTGCTCAAAGTGGTGACATTAAAACCCTATTGCAAGATAAGAATTTTTGTAAAGCAGCTGGGTCAAGGGCTGACTTAGCTTGAAAAAGAAAAATGGGCTAATCTTTTTTATCTTATTACTATTTTGCAATTCTTAAGTTAAAACTGTTTTTGCTCTAGATCTAAACAAATATTTAAACCAATATTGATTGAATGGTTATTGTAAGCTGTTTTTCTGATGTCAAAAATAATAAAGTATTAATGAAATACACAGTTCATTACTTCAAGTGCTTCAAAGTCTACCGATAATAAAGACATAAATAATTCAAATATCATATTTGTGCACTGATGACTATACTATACAGACATTAAGACAGACCAACAATTTCTACTAGAGAAGTTAGGATGAGAAGTTGATATTGAACGGAGCCTTGAGTCGTCATCAAAAACTAATTATAGGATGCCAACTCTGTACCTAGAGAGAGATAAGTAGATAGATGGATAATAAGTAGATGAATATAAATAAATAGATAGTATCTAAATTTATAGGAGCCCTGTAGCTTTGATAATAATGTTGCCCTTCTCAGATGAAGATATTGAGCTCAGAGAATTCCAATGATTTTCTACTAAGTAAAACAGTAAAAAGCAGAAAATTTCATTGTTATGTATATCACCAATATTTTACAAAGATGTTAATTTCTCACTTGATTTTTGGCTGCATAAATCTCTCTGACCAATAAAACACCTATATTTAAAATAAACCTTTTCCTATCATAAAATTAAAGTTCCTTGAAAAACAATGTACATAGTTACTCACTCCAAAATTGTGAGATTTGACTTCTTGTTAGCAATGACAAAATGCCAACTATTATTCATTTTATATTTGAAATTAAATGCACGGTTTATTTTACATGACTCTAAAGATAAAGAGTGAGTCATCATTGTGTGCTCCCATTCAAAATTTGATGTAGAAATGCAGAAATATGAACAGTATAATTAACTGAATGTTTGATTATTAAATGGACAGTTAGAAAATGAGAAAAATGATTATAAATAGGCCACACAAAAAAAATTAGAAAAGATATCATTGATAAGTTTCGATCTATAAAATTCATTTGTTTTAGCAGAAATGTGGGTAAAATGTTTGTGACCTGTATACTAATCCATAAATACCTTTCATTTTATGAAGACAAGTATAAGCATTAAAATGGAGAAAAATGTAGGTAAAGACCATGAACACAGGTGAGTTTTGGAAAAATAAATGTAAATCACAAATAAAAACATGAAAAAAAATTAATTCACTAGTGACCCAAAAAAGAATCTAATTCTAAATGAAATCTGTCTGTTCCACTCATCTATTATTACAAATTACTAAATCTGTGAATACTCAGTATTATCGAGGAAAGGAAATAAGATATTCTGAATAATTGGGTTCTATAACTTAGGTCAGAAAAATTGTCAATTCATGCTAGAATTCCAAAGAGCTTATTCTTTATAACACCATTTTTTTAACTTTTATTACAAATAACATTATAGAGTTTGAAAAAATTGAATTCCTAACCGAATACCTACATGTTTGGTGCATAGTAAATGCTAAATAAATGTTTCAATGTTCAAATAGTATTATTGACTAAATAACACAATATTGCTTTCTGAAGAAAGCAATTAGAGTACATCTCTAAAGGATGTGTATTGCACATCTAAGCAAAAGTATATTTCCACTAACATTGATCATTTATATCAATATATGTTTACATGGAAATATATATAACAGAAATATGTTAATAGAAAAAATATTGGAGAACAATAAGAAAAATATGTGTAATTATGATACAATTTGGCACATCTGAATTTAACAATGGGATTATGTATATTTTTAAGGGATTTATTAACATAACAAGTAGTATCTAAGTAATTTTGAATATGACCTGTTTTAAGAAATGTGAAAAATATAAGATATTTTAATGAAGTATATTGATGAGAAAATGTATAAGAACAAATAATTTATGACATTTTCTTGCACTAATAAAGTATCATTAATAAAGAATTTAAAATGTTCATGTAGTTATGTATAGATTGTTTACATAAAATTCCATTGTGATGTATTCCATGGCTTTCTGAAAATTTTCTTAAGGAGAAAAATCCTGGGGAAGAAAGAAGACTAAAGAAACTTCAAGCTGTGTGTGTCAACAGACTCTCTTGTTTTTGTATATTACTCATCACGCATTATATCCATAATTCTGCTAACGAATGCAATTAAATCAGAAAGAGCAGCTGCCGAAAGAAAAAAAAATGCATGTTTATGAATGCTAGAGACACTGTCTTTGACTTTGGTACTGATGTTTTTCGTGTCTGTGTAATTTTTAATTCTTACTGTTGAGAGTATTGCATTTTAGAATATGATGACCAGTTTTTATCAGTGTCCAGACATCTATCTCTCATAGAATTTGAAATGTCATTATATTGTTGCATGTTCCAATGAAAATGGGAAATAAATGATTCCGCTCGAAATAGACTATCTCTTCTAATATTTGGGGCATTTATAATGTGTTTGCTCATGTTCAGATATTGCTAACCCAACTATCTAGATGCTTGGGGATTGAAATACAAAATTATTCTGTAATATTAGGCCTGGGAAACATCTCAGTCATAAAAGATGAATCAAAATAACCCTGACATTGCACAGTAGCACACAGTTTTAATGTTGTACCATAATGAGAAACAAAGCCATTTATAGACAGTATCACACTTCATACACTTCAAGAATTGTTGTTAGTTATGATAGTTTTATTACATGAACCTTGACTAGCAAAACGGCCCTTCCTAACAGTTTGCTCTCCTGAGATTTTATAAACATATATCACATAGGTAAATGGAATTCTCACTACTTATATGAGTATCCAATGACATTAAGTATATAGCAATATAAATTTAACCAGTATTTAAAGTAGTCAAAGTGAGAGGAGGTTTATTTTCAATAGCAAATACAGCTTGATAGAGTAATATGTGCCACTGGTTTATACTGTAGTTTATATTAAAGCCACAATGAAAATACAAGCTTAAGTTAGAAATTTTAGTGATAAAGTTAAAGGGCCTTTTAGTGAAATAGTCAAGAGACTTAAAGGCAACAAAAGTGTATTCTGCTATATAGCATTAGCTGAAATTCAAAACATAAAACATTAATAAGGTGTCATAAGGAACCATGTTTTAAAAGTGTAATATGTTATTACACTTGTGATTAACATTATGTATTACATCTCACAATGAAATAGATTTAAAATGTAGTTACTTCTCAAAATAATACTATCTCAAAATTTTTGCAGGTCTTGATATTCTGCTGGTGGAGGACAAACACATTATTTTTAATTTTTTTTAATTATTATTATATTTTTTATTTCAGCATATTATGGGAGTACAAATGTTTGGGTTACATATATTGCCTTTGCCCCACCACAGCCAGAGTTTCAAGCGTGTCCATCCCCTAGACAGTGCGTACCGCACCCATTAGATATGAATATATCCATTCCCTCCTGCGCCATCCACCTGTCTAACACCTGATGAATGTTACTACTAAATGTGCACATAAGTATTGATCAGTTCATTCCAATTTGATGTTGAGTACATGTGATGCTTGTTTTTCCATTCTTGTGACACTTCACACAGTAAATTGGCTCCAGCTCTATCCAGGATAATACAAGGGATGCTAGATAACCACTGTTTTTGTGACCGAGAGGAACTTCATTGTATACACATACCACATTTTATTAATCCACTTATGTGTTGATGGGCACTTGGGTTGTTTCCACATCGTTGCAATTGTGAATTGTGTTGCTGTAAACACTCTATCACAAATGTCTTTTTTTACAGAATGTCTTTTTTTCCTTCGGGTAGATGTTCAGTAATTGGACTGATACATCAAATGGTAGTTCTACTTGTAGCTCTCTGAGGTATCTCCATATTACTTTCCACAGTGATTATACTAGTTTGCAGCCCCACCAGCAGTGTATGAGTGTTCCCGTCTCTCCACACCATACCAACATTTATTTATTTATTTTTAATTTTTAATTTTTTTATTTCAGCACACTATGGGGGTAAAAATGTTTAGGTTACATACATTGCCATTGTCCCACCTGTATCAGAGCTTCAAGCATATCCATCCCCCAGAAGGTGTACATTGCACTCATTATTGTTTGGGGACTTTTTGATAAAAGCCATTTTCACTGCAATTCAATAATATCTCATTGTGGTTTTGATTTGCATTTTCTTGATGATTAGAGAAGCTGAGCATTTTTTAATATGTTCATTGGCCATTAGTCTGTCTTCTTTTGAAAAGTGTCCATTCATGCCCTTTGTCCACTTTTTAATGGGTTGTTTGATATTTCTCTTGTTGATTTTCCTGAGTTCTATATAGATTCTAGTTATAAGTCCTTCATCGGATGTGTAGCATGCAAATATTTTCTCCCATTCTGGAAGCTGTTTGCTCTTGTGATGTTTCCTTCGCTGTGCAGAAACTTTGTAATTTGATCAGGTCCCAGTTATTTAATTTTTATGTTACTGTAATTGCCTTTCGGGTCTCCTTCATAAATTCTTTCCCTAGGCCAATGTCTATTAAGAAGTTTTCCAACATTTTCATCTAGAATTCTTATTATTTTATGCCTCAGGTTTAAGTCTTTTATCCACCATGATTTGATTTTTATGAGAGGTGAAAGGTGTGGATCCTGTATCAGTCTCCTTCATGTGGCTATCCAATTCTCCTAGCACCATATAGTGAATAAGAATTCTTTTTCCCAGTGTATGCTTTTGTCTGCGTTGTCAAAAATGAGATGGCTATATGAGGATGGTTTTATATCTGGGTTCTCATTTCTGTTCCATTGGTCTATGTCTCTGTTCTTGTGCCAGTGCAATGCTGTGTTAGTTATTATAGCCTTGTGGTATAGCTTGAAGTCTGGTAAATTAATGCCTCCCAATTTGTTCTTTTTGCTTAAGATTGTTTTTGCTATATGGGGTCTTCTCTGGATCCATACGAAGCATAGAATTATTTTGTCTAGATCTGCAGAAAATAATGTTGGTGTTTTAATGGAGATTGCATTGAATTTGTAGATCACTTTGGGTAGTATAGACATTTTAACAATATTGATTCTGCCGACCCATGAGCATGGTATGGTTTTCTACCTGTTTACATTCTCTGCTATTTCCTTCCTCAGTATTTCGTAGTTCTCTCTGTAGAGGTCTTTCGCCTCCTTAGTTAAATATATTTCCAGGTATTTAATTTTCTTTGTTGCTATTGTGAAGGGTTATTGAGTCTTTGATTTGGTTCTGAGTTTGATTGTCGTTGACATATAGAAAGGCTACTGATTGGCATACACTGAATTTGTAACCTAAGACTTTGCTGAATTTGTTTATCAATTCCAGTAGCCTCATAGCAGAATCTCTTGTGGTTTCTAGATATGAGACCATATCATCAGCAAAGAGTTATAGTTTGACCTCTTCTGGCCCCCTTTGGGTGCCCTTGATTTCCTTCTCTTGTCTGATTACTCTGGCTAGGACTGCCAGCACTATGTTGAATAGAAGCAGTGATAGAGGGCAGCCTTGTCTGATTCCAGTTCTAAGCAGGAATGCTTTCAATTTTTCCCCATTCAGTATGACATTGGCTATGTGTTTGTCATATATGGCTTTTATCATTTTTAGATAAGTCTCATCAATGACTAGTTTGTTATGAGTTCTCATCATAAAAAAGTGATGAATCCTGTCAAATTCTTTTCTGTATCTATTGATAGGATCATATGGCCTTCGTTTTTCTTCTCTTTATGCGTTGAACTACATTTACAGATATGTGCATGTTGAACCATCCCTATATCTCTAGGGTGAAGCCCGCTTGGTCATGATGGATTATTTTTTTGATAAGCACCCAAATTCAATGTGCTAGGATTTTGTTGAGAATTTTTGCATCTGTATTCATAAGGGATATTGGTGTGAGTTTCTTTTTTCGTTTTGTCCTTTCCTGGTTTTGGTTTCAGGGTGATGTTGGCTTCATAAAAAATGTGTCCAGGAAGATTTCTTCCTTCTCTATATTGTGGATTAATTTCTGCAGAATAGGTACACGTTCTTCTTTGTAAGTCTAGTAAAATTCAAGTGTGAAACCATCTTGTCCAGGACTTTAGTTTTTAGGAAGGTTTTTTATTGCTGCTTCAATTTTGGTACTTGACACTGGTCTGTTCAGGAATTCTATTTCTTCCTGATTGAGCCTAGGTAGGCTGTGTGTTTCTAAGAATTTGTCCATTTCCTCCATGTTTTTAAGTTTATGTGGATAGAGGTTTTTTTAGTATTCATAGGAGATATTTTCTATTTTCATGGCGTCAGTTGTAATTTCTCCTTTTTCATTCCTGATGAAGCTTATTAGAGTCCCTTTTTATGCTTCTTGTTAATATAGCAAAAGGCATATCAATTTTGTGTATTTTTTTCAAAGAACCAACTTTTTGTTTTATTAATCTTCCACATAGTTTTTTTTTATAGATTTTATTTAGTTTTGCTCTAATTTTTGTTATTTCTTTTCTTCTGCTGGAGGTTAGTTTGTTCATCCTTCTCCAGTTCTCTGAGATGATTCATTAGATTTTTGATTTATGATCTTCCTGTCTTTTGTATGTACTCATTTATGGATATAAATTTTCCTCTCAGGACTGTTTTAGCTGTGTCCCACATATTTTGATAACTTGTGTCTCCTCTATCATTTCATTCAAAGCATCTTCTTATTTCCATCTTACTTTCCTCCTTAACCCAATAATCATTCAGCAAAAGGTTGTTTAGTTCTCATGACTTTCTGTAGAGATGAGAGTGTATCTTGGAGTTGATATCTAATTTTATTCTACTGTGGTCTGAAAGGATGCATGGTATATTTTCTATTTTTTAAAATTTGTTTATACATGCTTTGTGGCCTAGGGTATGGTCAATCTTGGAGATGTCTCATGAGCTGATGAGAAAATCTTATATTCAGTAGATTTTCAGTAGAATGTTCTCTAAATGTCAGTCTGGCCCATTTGTTCTAGAATTCTGTTCAGCGTATTGCTTCTTTGTTTATTTTCTGTTTGGAGAATCTGTCCTGTTCTGTCAGAAGGGTGTTGAAATCCCCAGCTATTATGGTGCTGCTGTTTATCATTTTGTTTGGATCAAGTAGGATTTGCTTTATTAATCTGGGAAATCTGAGTTAGGTGCATAAATATTTAGAACTGTTATGTCTTCTTGTTGAATTTTACCATTAAATAGTGATCATTTTTGTCTTTCATTACTTTTGCTGATTTGATGACTAAGTAGTTTGGAATCAGAACCACTATGTCAGCTTTCTTTTGGTTTCCATTTGCATGGAAAGTTATTTTTCATCCCTTCACCTTGAGTCTGAATGCATCCTTATTAGATATATGTGTTTTCTGAAGACAACAGATACTTGGCTTATGTATATTTATCCATTCTACCAGCCTATGTCTCTTTAGTGGGCAATTCAAGCCATTCACATTTATTGAAAGAATTGATAAGTGGGCAGATTTCTGTTCATCATAGTGAATTGAACTTTGTTGCCTTATTTTCTCTCTTAAGCCATTGTGGTAATTGGCTTTTGACATTTTGCTTTGGATGATTTTACACTGGTGAGTGTCTATTGTGCTGGTCCACATGTAATGATGTTCTTAGTACTTCCTGGAGGACAAGTCTTGTCTTGATGAATTCCCTCAGTCTTTGCTTGTCTGAGAAGGTCTTTATTTCTTCTTCGTATAAGAAACTTAGTTTTGCAGAATACAAAATTGTAGGCTGGGCATTTTTCTGTTTGAGAAGAGTGAGAATGGGGCTTGTAAGGTCTCAGTTGAGACATCTACAGTTAGTTGATGGGTTTTCCTTTGTAGGTTACCTGTTTGTTTTGCCTTACATCTCATAGGAGGGCCTGTTTCATGTTTATTTTGGCCAGTCTGATGACTATGTGTCATGGTGTCTTTCTGTTTCCAATGAATCTCCCAGTAGCACTTTGGGCTTCTTGTGCCTGGATATCTAGATTTCTGGCAATGCCAGGGAAATTTTCCTCCATTATGTCCTCAAATATTTTATCTAACCCTTGTGTATTTTCGTCTTCACCTTCGGAGATGTCTCTAATTCTCACATTAGGCCTCCTCACATAATCGACATTTCATAGGCTTTGCTCTTTTCTCTTATTTCTCTGCTGTATCTGTGCAACTGACTTGTCTAATTGAAAGGTTCTATCTTCAATCCCTGAGATTCTTTCTGCTGTTTAAACTACTCTGTTCTTGAGGCTTTCCACTGTGTTTTGTAATTCTTTGAATAAACTCTTTATTTCCGGAATTTCTATTTGATTTTTCTTTAATATTTCAGTTTCTTTAGTGATTTTTTTCATCCAAGTCCTGTATTTTTTTGTGGTTTCTTTGTGTTGGGTATCCATTTTCTTTTGCTTATCCTTGAGCTTTCTTATAATCCATGATTGAAATTCTTCTTCTATCATTTCAGCGTTTTGAATTTGGTTGATATCTATTGCTAGAGAGCTGGTGTTCTCCTTTGGGGGTATCCTTTCAGTTTGAGTCTTCATGCTTTCAGACTTCTTTCACTGATTCCTTTCCATCTGAAGCAGCTGTTGCATCTTACGTTTGGATTTTCATTTAGATAATGACATGCCTGGTTTAGTCTCTAAGCCAGCAGGTGTTGCTTGTGGGTGAGATTTGATTGCATCACGTGTGATGAGTCAGTAAATGTTAAATAAGGGATTGCAAATTTACCTCCCTGTCAGTAAGTGGTGCTTGCCCAGAGGAGCAAGCTGCAGTGTTGTTTTTGGGTTCTGTAACCAGCTCTGATTCCTCTGGAGAAGCACTCTAATGCCTCAAGTGGTGGGTGAAGCCCTGGGACTTATAGGTGAGTCCTTATTTTCTACCTCTGTGGAGGGGGAAGGTGGGAGAGTGAGGCTAGGTGGGGCAGAGTTGGGTGAGCATGCCGTCAAGCTCCTCAAATGCTGTTAGCAGGGGTCAAAATGTCTATTTTTTGCTTCTGTGCAAAGTCGCTAGGGAGGGGCTGAAATGGCCCCACTCGGCTAAAAAGTCTGTGTGTGGAAGTAGGGCTGTCTGACGCCAACAGTCTGGAGCAGGCCTCACTCCTTTCCACCCTCCCCTTTTCTGTAGTTTCTCCTGAATTTTTGCCAGTGGGAGCTTCCCTGTGATGCAAGCAGGGAGGTTCCCTGCCCAGGATCATAGTCTGACTGGGAGCACGGCCCTCCCATGGGAGGAGGGTTGACCCTTGAGTACGCTGCAGCTAGAACTCACTCTGATCTGCCTCTGAAACTACACATATCTCAATTGACTAGTTCACAAATACGACTTCTTTGCCCCCACATAATTCGATTGAGACCTGGGTGTACAGTATCTGGCCTACAGGCCTGTCCCCCAGGCCCTGGAGATCAATCCCTGACCCTGCCAGGGATAAGAAAGGTAGTCTCAAGTCATCCTCAGGGTGCCCCAACTGGATCAATGTCTCTCTGTCTTGGGATTTGCCCCACTATCCTGAAGTCACCAGGCAAGCAGCACCAAGGAGGCTCAGCAGGAAGGGAGCTCACAGTCTGAGTACCCCTCAGTTGCTGCAGGGCTCCAAAAGGAAAGGTCCCATTCTCTGTGGATGCTTCTAGGTGGTGGCTACATTGTGTCTCTTGGCAGCCGTGGGTAGGGGAGGGGGAGGGGAGAATGAGGCAATATGGCACCTGCCAATCGGCTCAGGTCTGTGGAGTGGGAAATACCCCAAGAGAGCTGGGAGCCTGGTGCCCTGTCAGCAAGAGGCTCACCCCTCACTGGCAGCAGCCACCTCTGGGTTGATGTCAGCAGGTCTCTCCAGCAGCTCAGCAGTCCACCAGCAGTCAGACATGCAAGGGAGGTGAAATTTAACTGTTCCACCTACCCTTGTCACTGGTCTCCAAGCCTCTCGGGGTTTAGACCCTGTGGAGGCCTTTCTCCTTCCTGGTCTGCTCTGCAACCTCTTACTGTGGCATCTCCTATATATTCAACACCCTTCCTTCTGACCCTCATCTGATCTATGTTTGTCTGTCTGTTTGTTTTTTTTTCACTTTCATATAAAATCTTTCCTTCTTGCAGAGACACTCTGGCTGGAGGTGTTTCTGGTCGGCCATTTTGCCTTTATTCCCTGACAAACACTTTAGATTTTTTTATCTCACCTGGGGCATTTTAGGAGCAAATTAGTCATTAATTTCTCTGAAATTTGAAGTTTAGAGAAACCGTCTTCCTCCAGAATTACTTTTTCTAAGACTTGACAATTATTTTCATTAACATATGTAAATTGTCAAACAATTTCAAAATATGATTAAGCCAAGTTAAGCTGAAAATATCCTGATAAACTTTAAATATCAAGAAAGCATCTGTGACCATACAGAGTAACTAAAACATTCATAACTTTTAACATAATGCATTCATGAATACATTCCAGAATCTCATTCAATTTGTGTATGTGTATATATGCAAAAAAAAAAAAATCAATACAAATACAAAAAAAAAAAATCACATAGGTTAATAGTATTCTCAACACTTATGGGAGTACCCAATGACTTTAAGTATACAGAAATATAAATTTGACCAATATTTTAAAGCAGCCACAGTGAGAAAACATCCATTTTCAATTCCAAATGATAAAATAAAATTTTATAAATTATCAAATATTACTGATCTATACAATTATAATGATCCTTTCTTTAAAATTGAAGAAAAATAATGTGGCATACAATTATTATATGTATATATACAGTATGCTAAATGAAGAATAGAAATTTTGAAAATCCATTGAATTTTAATGCATGAAATATGTATCATAGAAATGCTTTCAGTTTTCCTGAAACATTTACTTGAAGTTCATTGTGGATGCATTTAACTGACAGATTTCTTTTACTGTGCCCAGCTCAGGGGACGGGGATATATAATTCAGTTTCATTTTCTCCAGTAGGCACATTTGTAAGAATTTCTTCAACAACCAGAGCATCAACACTAACAGATTTTGTTAACATGTCTCCATCTTGAAATCTATGAAAAAAGAGGAATAAAATGTACTTTGGAAAAAAATGGTGATATTGCTGCTCACTAGTAATAAGGTCTTATCAGACCTTACTGACTAAAGTTCCTAAAAGATTCTTGGAATAGCCACAGCTTTGTAAATGCCATAGCTTTTACAAAATGTAACCATGTCTTTTATTAAAGAATGATTATGAATAATGTGCTGATTTACGCCGTTTCTACATCTAAATTGTTGACAAGACTCATAATTTTTGTTACTAAATAAACTATAATAGAAAGAACATTAACCACTTCTTGAGTTAGCAGTATAGGAAATTTTGGAAAAAGCATTCTGCCACTTCTTTCATTGGTTGCATTTATCATTTTTCCAGTTTCTTTTGTTGAGAATTCAGGGAATTCTACAGCCTTGTCCAGGAGGCTTCTTCCAGATTGCCTAGAAAACACTCATTATTCTCTACTATATGTAATAAATCCTGCTCTGTTATCTTTGTCCTGAGTTACTCTCCTTGAATCTTTTGTAGTTTAGCATTATTTATATCCCCCTCGCTTTTTGGCAAAGATTTATATGCATTTCAGCTATCACAATAAATTATATATCCCTTCACATTAACTGAAACTACAATAGTCCCGCTAATTCCATTGTTCCTTCCTTTGCTTTGTTTCCCATGGTTCTTTTTGGGAACTGCAGAGACAAGAAGTCCAACAGATAATAAACATCATTGAAACTTTTAATGGTATTGTCAACTAACAGATAACACACAAGTCATCAGTCAAATGATTTTCTTTTTTTTTTTTTTTTACTGAAATTTCTTTTATGACACAGAATCAGTGTACAAATTACATGTCAGCTCTTTATCATTCACTGATTTTTCACTTCAGTTCATGTGCTACTAGTTCTAAGATGAATCTCAGAGGAGAATATTCCATTAGTAATTTCAAGCCATATTTGCTTTCTTCACTTTTACTTATATTAACTGCTGTTTTTAATTTACTAGTTTTTCTTAAATTGTCATATGACCTTAAACTGGGATTTCAGTTATCGTAACCAATTGTAAACTATGTTTAGATTTTTAGCACTATTATTTATTATACAATTTCTAAAACAAACTTATGATTTTCTATTTGAAGATGAGGACTAATGATAACACTTCTCAAGTAAAATAAACAGGTACTGTTGGAACTTTTCCTGAAGAAATTAATGAAAAATACGATTCAGTAAAATAGAAGCAATGAATGTTAGTGGTTATAGCACAGGGTAGAGTCATGTTGTCTGAGTTTAAATTCCAACTCTAGCACTCATTAGCTGTGTGACCTTGGGCAAGTTATATAATCTTTCTTTAAAGACTTTCATCTGTAACATGAAAATTATAATAGTATTTAAATTATCATATGGTTGTCAGTATTTTAAAACTTTGCTACATTAGAACTATCACTCTGGTTCATGACACTGAGTGACTGATAACAGTTAATTATATTTATTTTCATTGTTGTTATTATAAATGTTAATGCAAAGTAGTGAGCTATCATAAGTCATAGTATTTAATAGTGTGTGCTCAACTTTGAGGTTAACTATAATTTTTAAATTATATAGAAAAATGGGAGTATAGATTGGAGGAATTAGGGAGATTCTCATAGAGAGCAAAAAGCTATACATATCTTGATCAGTCAGCGAGTTTTTTTTAAAGAGAAATATGATTCCAACTTGTAAAAAAAAAAACTATGAGCCAATGTAGAGGAAGAAATAGGAACATTCCACAATAGAGACACTCTAAAGACCACTTTTAATGGTGATTCAGTTATCTAAGAAACCAAGGGAAAAAAAACTGATAAAATGGTGCTATAACATTGATAGCAAATAAGAAATTTAAAAAAAAGAAACGCATTTGAAGAAGGAATATAGATGTTAAATATCAGGGGACAGTTTTGTGGAGATAAAGCGTGCAGGTTTTGGAAATAGGCTCTTCAATAAAAACAGATTTCACCAGCCCAAGGATGCTAATGGAAGCTAAGAGAGTCAAGTTTCTGAGTGATAACGTCTGAAAAGCTCAGGGATTCTAATAATTTCTTGGGCACACCTAGATTTGAGCACGGGAAAAAAGAGCAATAGTAAGAGAAACATCACAAGCAAAAAATTTTCCTTTTCATATTCTTAACTCTTCATAATTTTCTCCAGTCACCTTAAATACAAATATTTTTATCAATTTTGACAAATATTTCACTAGTCCATGGGAAATCAGTGAGTAGAAAATTCCATATATCATTATTCTAACTTCATATGGTATTATTTCTTATGTTTTTCCTTATTTAATCTTTAATCATCCTAAATAATTTTTATAATTTAAAAAGAAACGTGATCTAGAACCACTAGAAAGCATTTACTACTTAATAACTGCTAAAAAATGATATTAAAACTTTCTTTTCAAATAAAGATCGATAGTATTTATTGTGAATTATCCAAACAAAAAATTATTATGTGTCTGGTAATATGCTTATTTGAACCAAATTCTCCCATAATTTCTATTGTTAGTTTTGTATAAGTTTTGATATAAGTTTGAAAATATGTTTTGAAGTAAATTTGAAAATATTTAGTAAAAGGCATATGATTTTCTACTGTATGATGACTGGATCTAATTTGATATTCTTCCTACATTCATTGTTTTTTAACACTTTGATTTTAATTATAACTATGATATTTATCCCCACGAAACAATCATAGAAGTGACCATTCATTATGACTGGTTGGTGGCTAGTTTCTTTTCAGGGATTACATATGATATTTGGTATGCCATTGAGGGCACCATATCTTGAGAGAGCAAACCACTTTTAGCTACAAAACCAGTAATAATAATAAAAATTGAAAGCAAGTTTTAAAACTCTATATGGAAAATTGCCTTTATACAACTTTGTATAATGATGGTATTTTCCTGTCGCTATTAAAGATTTTCTGGTCTACAAGTAGTGCTCTAGTTCCTAAGGAACATATTAACTAGACTTTTGCTTTAAGACTTCTTAAAATAGTATATTATATATATTTTATTTTATCAGTACTAAATATTACATTCATCCCCTCGTCTATAGAGGCCTAGACTATAGGAATTTTCTATTTCCTTTTTCAGGCAGAATAATGTTCCTTTAACTATACACGTTTAGGTGATTATTTTTCTTTCTTTGCGTGAATGACTTCTAGAGAATTCTTTTTTATGAAAGTTTTTCCAGTGCAGATAGTTTAACTTCTACCTTACATTCACCAAGTAGAAAATATCTAACATTTTTGTTCATGGTTGCCAGACTTTTCTACTTTTAACTAACAATTAATCTACCTTTTAGTTTCTATTTTTCTCTTGCCTGAGTTTATCATGGAAAATTTAAATAATTTTGAGCCTGCGTATCAGAGCAAAATAAGTTTTAACATTTAGACAGAATCTTTCCATTGGAATTTATTTGCTATTTGGGAATATGGGTTAATTATTGATAAATTAAATTTGCAAAATACAGTAAGTACATCAGTACAGATTTAAATTAGTACTCAGTTGACTGCTGCTCCTTGTAAATTCCATTATTTTTCAAATATTGTAACTCAATTATTATTTATTAAATGAAATTTATAGGAAGATCATTATTTTGGACTGAGCTCATGCACTAGGCCCCAAGAGACCAAACCAAAATGAAGCCACTCATGCTAAGTGCCATGCAATTAAACTTTAAGGAAGCAGGAAAATCCCCAAGTAGACCAATCTTTTGTAAAAACAGGGGATTCTTGGTAGCTAATCAGAAGGGGCCAGTCATTATAAGAAATCCTCTTCTACGTTAACCCTTACAAGAAATGTAACCTGAAATAACCTCATGTTAACAAACCTACTTTTATAGTATTTTGTTTCCCTGGCCCTGCTCTAGCCAGCCACTTTATAAAAACCAATTGTTCTGCCATGCTCTGTGAAGTGCTTAGCTATTCTTTAGATGAGAGGCTTCCTGATTTCTGAATAGTTTATACAAGCCAATTATGTGTTTAAACTAAATTTATTGAAAATATTTGGTATGTTCTGGTAAAGTCTTATTGTATCTCAAGAGAAAAATAAATTACATTTAAAATAATAAATGAGATAGTTGTTAAATTGGGTAAAATGAAATAGGAAAATATGAGTCAGTGAGAATATGTAATAAATGCACACATGGTGTTTTTTAAAAATATCTTGACACTTTAGGAACTATTCACATAGTTTTAGTCAGAATGTCACCTGAACTCAGATAATTCTTTATTTTTTCACAATAATGTTTAATTATTCAATATGAGATAAAGGTGACTAGGGCACCACATAAAGAAACATGAGTATAAAGATTTCTGAAGCTCTCTGGGAGCTTCACTACAGAAAAAAAACAAAAACAAAAACAAAAAAAAACCCCACCACAATAATTACAAGGGGTAAGGAAAAAAATGGATGAAGATAAAAACCAATGGAAGATTTGCAATTAAATGCATTTTATCCATTTTTGATGCATTAAATGAGGAAAGCATAAAAAATAGGTAAAATTATGTTTGTGTGTGTGCATATATATTATTTATAGTTTCACTGGTATCTCTTTTTCCTGAAAACTATTTCTCTCTCCCTTTTCCCTTAGCAGCTAACACGTTAATTGTGGTTTTCTCCCCTTTCTATATTTTTGCTTCTCTGATTGCTCCATTGTCAATATGATAATCTAAAAGATGACTCTTACAACAAAGTAGAACTAAAAAATTATGAACCTTGGAAAAAACATTAAGATAGTTATTGCACAGGAAAAGAAAAATCACAGTAAAGAAAGCACTAAAATAGAATAAGAATAATGTAAAGCAGACACAAGTCCAAGAAAGAGTAGGAAGAAAATTTATCAAAATCAGTAGTCAGAACACCTAAGAGAACAAAGAATAGAGATAAAAGACATGTAAGGAGAATTCAGCCTTTAGGAAATACAGTTTTCTGATAAGAGGCTTTTTTTTCTTTTTTTCTTCTGAGATTAAATTACTATTATAACTCCAGAACCTGGAAATAAACAACCACAGAAACGGCATAAAAAAATAATGTGGTGTCAAGAAATAGGAAGTAAGTTTGTAAAAATTTGACAATTGTGCTTCATAGGTATATGATTAATTTTTGATATGTATTTATGTATTTGAATAAGTATTCAATGTTATCTAGTTTTAAAATATGCTAAAAAGAGAAGATCTTAAGGAAATCAATACACCACTTTTGTTGTTGTTGTTGTTGTTGTTTTCACTATTGTCCAAATGGTCACAGATTTTCAGAATTAGCAATATTTTTTAATGTCTTTCACAATTTGGCAAACACATTAAATATAATGTAAAACTGAATGACTTGAAAGTAAAGGTAATTTTGAGAAAGTGGATAAGGTAACAAATTCTGTGCAGCTGTTAAAGATTAAACTGTAATTACAAAAGTGAATAAAATAATACTTGTCAATAAATCCTTAAGTCTTGACATAGCTATTAGAACTAACCATACTATTTTCAAATGGTCAATTATCCAATTTTCTAGTTTTGAAGAGGGTCATTTCTAGCATTTTCTATAAGCCCATTAATTTCACTTTTGTAACAGGCTCTGAATCATGTAAGAAAGAAATAAAGAAATTATAGCTTTAAAATTTTAAGATTCCATGTAATTGTTATGTGTCTATTAGTTGACACAAATTATTGTAAAAATAATTATACATTTTTAGCAAGACGACTACACATTCTTTTACACATAGATTAGCCTTTGATTCATGTACTCATTGTCCAACAATAGAAATAATATATATATCATGTTATTGTTATAAATACAATCATTTTGTTGCATTCTTCTACTTTATAGTAAAAAAGTCACTTTCAAAGGACTTATTACTTATTACTACAATCTAAACAATCTGAAGCCACTTTATAAGAATTGGTCTAAGTATTTTTGAAGATGGCAATTCAATTACTAGTTTAATAAGATCCATGTTTATGCTAAGGTAGAAATAATAGAAATGCATTTAAAATAGAAATAAACTGGAAATACTTATGGAAATAATACAGGTAACATGGCTCACATAGATTATGTGATTAGATATTATATAAATTTAAATTTACAAACATACTCAATGATTTCAAAAATATTGGCATAAAAATACAGAGAATTTAATTATCATCCCACAAGTTAGAAAATTAATGTCTGAGAGATATGTATACTTCTTTTGTTCTTTTTTCCCTACTATAATGCCATTCTAGTTCTTTTCAGCATATCCAAATCCTATGTGATTTTATTTTTTTTAATTTTTAATTATTATGAGTACATAATTGTATGTTTTTATGGGGTGCATGTGCTGTTTTGACATGGGAATGAATGTGTAATGATCAAATCAGAATAATTGAGGGGTATTTATGGTAAAATATCAGAACTCACCTTCCTCAAGAATTTTAAATTGAGTAAGCATATTTCAAAGTATTCTATTATATCCTGGATATACTTTCTGTTTTATTATAAATCTAAATAGATTTCCCCCAAAATGTTTATAAATTTTAGGTACATTTCAAATACATTTGAAATTATTTCCTATATTTTTTAGATGTATATTTTGATACTATTTTTTGATGGCTGATGGTACATCTTCTACCTTTACTGAATTAGTCATTATCCCTACCTTAACGCTGCATGTTCAGAAAGTATTTAGTAAATAGTCTGTATATTTCCTAAAAGATAATAATGCAATGGCTCTACCTATTTTACTCTCAGGCCCTACTAAATAGTTTAATGCATTAAATGGTGATTTTAAAGATTATTTTCACAAAATAAACATTGTTCAACCAAATCAAAAAGTATTAAAAGCGCTTCCTAGCAATACACATAAAATATACAACGCCAAGAGTGAATCTTAACATAAATTAAAAAATGCTTCCCAGTAATTATAAACCTCATTAATATGTTTAACATTTGAAGTAAATTTTATTAGAAAAGTATAAAAATAAACATTTATTTGAAATATGCCCAATATAAATATGTCTAAATGAGAGTAGGCGATTTATTTATAAGGTAAATTTAGCTATCGATAAAATTAAACACTATAATTTAAATGTATTATATTATATAAAGAATTTCTATGTGAATGAAATTTTACCAGTATAAATACATGAAGTTAAAATGTGCTTAGCATTCTGCTCAAATAGAAGAAGCATTTTTATCAATGAATGCTTTTGATACACAAGAGGTTTCCAGTTAGCATAAAAGAAAGTTCAAGCATGAACTAAAAACAACTTTGTGAAAAATAAAAAGAGGATTGGAAATTAAAGGATCACCTAGAGAATTAGATGTGATAATCTTTCTGGCTGAGAAGTATTAAGTATAATATTACTTCTAAGTTCCATATAGAAATATGGTTTCCATACACTCTTTCAACCATTATTTTGCACTTACATTTATAGATAAATTTAAATTAAATTGAAAAAAACACAATAATATAAATTTTGACTGATTCATAAAACTTACATGCTTTGTGAAATTTCTGTTTAACATCATGAATAGTAGATGTTTGTGTTACCTGAAAAGGAAAAGAAAATAAAATTATAAGGAAAAAGTATTCATTTCTTTTCTACATATTTGTTTTAAAAAAAACAACATATGTTAATATGTTTAAATCATTAAATTCTTACAAAAGAGCCATTTTGTTTTTTTAGCTTTTGATTTTTGATTTTTAGTTATTCTGGGTAAATAATTGTATACATTTGTAGGGAACATGTGATATTCTAATACTAGCAAGTATTGTTTCATAAACTTGAAATATTACAATCAATAACAATACAAGCTCTTAAAAATTTATATTTGTATACAGTAGTAATGGTGTTATTATGCAAATTCAATCAAATTTTTATCTTTAAGATATATTCATGAATTTTCTCTGTCCAAAATAATCAATTTCTCTTTCAACATCTCATGAGACTATTAATTAAAAATACGACTATGCACAAGAAAGTAAAAGGATGTATAACAAAGGAGCCAGAGGATGTGAATTTGTTTTGCATGAACAATAGAGAGACATGTTTACATGAGAATATCATGAGACAAAATCACCTTATGCCCAGTTATATTATTAAAATCCCCAACTAAAAATCCTAAAGGTCCATTAAAGTACATGTTATATATATTATTTGGATTCTTTAAGAATCTATGGAAAGGAGTATGGAGATACCTCAAAGAACTAAAAGTAGAAGAACAATTTGATCCAGGAATCCCACTACTGGATATTTAACCACAGGAAAAAAAGACATTGTATAAAAAAAGACACCTACAGTTGAATGTTTATAGCAACACAATTCACAATTGCATAGTTGTGGAAACAACCTAAGTGCCCATCAATACATGAGAGGATCAATGAAATGTGGTATATGTATACCATGGAGTACTACTCCGCCACAAAAACGGTGACAAAATATCTTTTATATTAACCCGAATGGAAATGGAGACCATTCTTCTAAGTGAAGTATCATAAGAATGGAAAAACGAACACTACATGTACTTTCCACTAAATTGGAACTAATTGGTCAACACTATGTGCACATATGGAAATAACATTCATCAGAAATCAAGCAGGTGGGAGGAGGGGAAGGGTGGATGGGTAAATTCACACCTAATAGGTACAATGCACACTACCTGTGAGATAAGTACACTTATAACTTTGAAGCAAATAGTACAAAAACAATTTTTTAACCAAAACTTTTATACCCCTATAATATTCTGAAATTAATTAAAAATAAATGACAATCTTCTAATTTGACATAGGAAATTTTCTCTGATTTTGCATACTTTCAAGACTAAGATTATGTTTTTCTGAAAGAGACCTACATGTCGAGTATGGTTGGATTACAAGCTTTTAACAAAGTCTTTTTTTTTTCAATTCCATTTTATTTTCGCATGTTAAAAAAGTGATGATTTTCTATAAATCTTTGAGAACTGCACTTTCTGAAGCAATTTTAGACCAAAAACAATCAGAAAAAATCATTAGCTACTAAATGATTCAGACATTTATTCAATTGCCCACAAGACTGTGCTCAATCTGCTCTTTCAGTCCGTTAGTTGCATTCAGAGCATAAAGAGTGGAAAAGATAATTAACAGAGTATATTTCATTTAATATAATGACCCCATCCCTCCATGTTGTTGCAAATAGTAGGATTTCATTAATTTTTATGGCTGAATAGTTTTTCTTTTTTTATATATACCACATTTTCTTCATACATTCATCAGTTGATGGACATTTTATACAGTTTTATACTTTCATTTGTTTTCACTATGGCAAATGTTGTCCTTTTGCTACCAGATGTATGACTTCCGTAAGAATTTCTTGTGGGGCTGGTCCAGTGATGGTGAATTCCCTCAGTTTTTGCTTGTCTGGGAAAGAATTTACTTCTTCATTTTTAAAGATTAGCTTCTCTGGATATAGGATTCTTTGCTGAGAGAATTTTATCTTTTAGCACCTGAATAAATATGTCATGTCATTATTTCCCAGCCTGGAAAGTTATTTTCTTATGTGAAAATAACTTTTCACATAAGTTATTTTCTTATGTGACTTTATGCTTTTCTCTTGCTGTTTTGAGATAAGAGATAGAACTATCTTTGTCTCTGACTTTTGACAATGTGACTATAATGTCTTTTGGATAATACTATTTTTGGTTGAATCTATTTGGGATTCCTTGAGATTCCTATATTTGGATGTCTAAATCTCTTGCAACACTTGGAGAATTTTCAGCTATTATTTTATTAAATGGGCTTTCTATGCCTTTGTCTATCTATTCTTCAGGAACACTCAAAATTTAAATATTTGGTCCGTTTATGGTGTCCCAACTCTCTCACAGACTTTCTTATTTATTGTTATTATTATTGTTATTTTTTGTCTATTTTGTTTCAAAAGACCTGTCTTCAAGTTTAGAAATTCTTTCTTCTGTTTGACTTAGTCTATTGTTGAAGCTCTTGATTATATATTTTATTTCATTCATTGAATTCTTCAGTTCCAGTTTTGTTTGTTCTTTATTTCTTTGTTAAATTTCTCACTCAGATTATGAATTGCTTTTTCTGATTTCTTTGCATTATTTATCTGTGTTCATTTGCATCTCACTGAACTTACTTAAATCACTATTTTAAATTATTTTTTGAGGCATTTCACACAGTTCATTGGGATATGTTATTGGAGAATTACTGTGTTGCTTTGTAAGTGTTACGTTTTCAAAGTTTCTTGTGTCTCTGTGTTAATTATTGTTCATATGGTATAACATTCTTTTCTAATTTTATGGCTTGGCTTTCATAGGGAAAGATTTTCCCTATATCTATATCTATAGAGTTTGTTGGGTAGAGTACTTTGGCTTTGATTCTAGGTGGGCACTGAAGTGTAGTCTCCTCTCCATATGATTTTTTTTCAGCCGTAATGAATATCCGTGGTATCTGTGAATTCATCAGTGGCTGAGGCTACAGTTATTAGTGGAGGCTGTGGTGAGGCTTTTCTGTGGACAGAGATGCCCAGTGAGCTTATCCTTGGCCACCAATGGTGGCAGCGGTGGCCAGAGCATAGCAGTCCTTGGACCCCTACATGGTGTAAGCAGGCACCAGCTGTCCAGATGGGGTGATTCTTAGCCATATGGCAGCTTGCTCATTCGCTTGCAGTGGCAGTGGTGGGCCAAGCAGGCAGGCAGGTCCTGGGTGGCAGGCATGGTGTCAGTGATGACAATAGTGGTGGCAAGCCAACCTTCCGGACCCCAAGAAGCATGCACAGCCACCAGCAGTGGTGGCAGCAGTCTGAGGGCAAGTCCTCAGACCCCCAGGTGGTGAGCTATCAATTTTTGTCCCTGCAGCCCGAGAGGGCCCATCCTCAGGCTCCCAGGAGGCACGCACAGGCACTGGTAGGTGGGGACAAGTCAATGCTCAGGATCCCAGATGATGTACACAGGCACCTACAGGCTGGGTGGGCCCATCCTCAGGCCTCTGGAAGGCATGTGTGGGCGCTGTAGAAGTTGGCAGAGCAGGCTGATCCCCACCCCCCAGACAACATGCATGAGTGATGGCAGCGTGGCCAGGCCAGTCCTCAGGCTTCTGGAAGGTATGCACAGGTGCTAGTGGCATCAAGTGGGGTGTCACAATCCCCAGGCCACTGGATGACATGCATGGGCACTCCATCCTTGACCAAGACATTCTTTTCTTGGGCAAAATAAAAGAAGTGAGAACAGTCAGCTCATTTGAGGTTAAAAATACAAAATCAACTATTTTGTTATATGAATTATAATGTCACTTGCACCGCCAACATGACCTGCTATTGTGGTGATCATAAAATCATCATTGCAAATAAGAATGAAAATTTCTTCCCCACTGCAATGTGGCAGGCCACTTAGCCTGTGCTCGTCAGGTATAGAAGTGGCAACTATTATGCCATTATCCTCATTGTCATGCAGCTAGCTTTTTAAAAAAATGGCTATCAAAATATACAAATTAAATGATAACGTGGACAAAGTATAGGCCTCATATAATTTTCATTTAATTTCCAAGATAAAAATTAAACAAAACCATAAAAAGGGCAAACCAAGACTATTTCCCAGACATACATTATGTAAGAACATTCTTTATCTTTTTTATTTGAACTGACAGATCACAAAGAAACTAAGAATTCTTTGATCTTAAAATTTCGATAATTAGTATGGTGTACACTCTTTCAGGTTTTCATGCAGGGAGATTACTTTAATTCATTGCACATCCAAACACTAAAATCTAGTTTAAATTTAACTGAAATAAAAAAATAATGGAATATCATATTCCTGTCATCTATAATACCACATTCTAAATTCTATTGTGCTTGGATATATAAATTTGTCTAGCCTATGTGGCTGTAGCTATATATGATAGAGACTGCAGTATAATTATTCTGTTTTGCTACATATGTAGTGCTATGATTTGAATGTTTATGTCCCCTTATAACTAATATGTTGAAACCCTAACTCCCAAGGTGATGGTATTGGGAAGTGGAGACTGTGAGGTGATTGAGGGTTTAGTCCCCTTATAAAAGAGGCCTGAGAAAGCTCCCTACCCACTTCAGCCATGTGAGCACACAGGGAGAAGATTTCCATCTATGAACTAGAAAGCCAGACCTCACTAGACTCTGAATCTGTTGGTTCTTTGACCATGGGCTTTCCATCCTCCAGAACTGTGAGACATGAATTTCTTTTGCTTTTTTTCTCTTAAATCAGAAGAAAAACATGGAACACTTCATCAGTTTCTATATCATTGTTGTACAGGGGCCATGCTAATCTTCTCTGTATTTTCCCAATGTACTGCTGAAGCTAATACAAATTTCTGTTGTTTATAAGCCACCTTGTCTATGGCATTTTTGTTATAGCAGCCCAAACTGACTAAGACACAGGGTTGATTTTCAGTTGATGTACTGATATTCACTAAAGATTAAAATATTATGTGTGTGTGTGTGTGTGTGTGTATTTCTTATAGGTTCAAGTGTGTCCTTAAGATGTACCCAATAATTTATATTTAATTTGAACTGTTTTATAGTAATACTTATTCCTCAAGCACAGTTTATACATACATACATAAAAGGAAAAATTTATCTTCAATACTTTAATTGAATTGTGAACATTAAATATTTCTTCATTTTATAGTTGTTTAATATATTTAATAGATGTGAGAATTTTCATGTTATTAACAAGTTTGTAAATTGGAATTTGTTAGCTATATACTAATTTATTCAAGGCTTTGTGTAACAGCCATTCCCTAGGGGAAATTCTTTATGGAAGGTGGTATTAGGTTGGTGCAAAAGTAATTACAGTTTCAGACCCTGAATTTCAAACTATTATAACTAGATTCAAACACATATTTATTAGTCAAAATAGGAACTATTTCAATTGACACATTTTTGCCAACGAGAAGTAAGTTTGTTTATTCTTGTAGCATAAAAACCCATACTTCGGGATTCCACAAACTCTTGGACAGCATTTTCTGCATCCTGCTGGTTGTGAAAGCGTTTTCCCTGCAAAAAATTGTCGAGGCCAGGAGCAGTGGCTCACGCCTGTAATCTTAACTCTCTGGGAGGCCGAGGGGGGTGGATTGTTTGAGCTCAGGAGTTCGAAACCAGCCTGAGCAAGAGCGAGACCCCGTCTCTACTAAAAATAGAAATAAATTAATTGGACAACTAAAAATATATATATATAAAAAAAAACTAGCCAGGCATGGTGGTGCATGCCTATAGTCCCAGCTACTGGGGAGGCTGAGGCAGGAGGATCGCTTGAGCCCAGGAGTCTGAGGTTGCTGTGAGCTAGGCTGATGCCATGGCACTCACTCTAGCCAGGGCAACAAAGTGAGACTCTGTCTCAAAAAAAAAAAAAAAAATTGTCGAGATGCTTGAAGAAGTGGTAGTCAACTGGCGAGAAGTCAGGTGAATATGGCAGAAGACGCAAAAGTTTGAGCCCAATTCATTCAACTTTTGAGGCGTTAGTTGTGTGATTTGCTGTCGGGCGTTGTCGTGCAGAAGAATTAGGGCCTATCTGTTGACCAATGCCAGCTGTAGGCATTGCAGTTCTCAGTGCATCTCATCAATTCGCTGAGCAGACCTCTCAAATGTCATGGATTTGCTGGGATTCAGAAAGGTGTGATGGATTAGACTGGCAGCAGACCACCAAGCAGTGACCATGACCTTTTTTGGTGCAAGTTTGGCTTTGGGAAGTGCTTTGGAGCTTCTTCTTGGTCCAGCTACTGAGCTGGCTGTTGCTGGTTGTCATATAAAATCCACTTTTTGTTGCATGTCACAATCCAATCGAGAAACAGTCCCTTGTTTTTGCATACGAGAAGAGAAGACGACACTTCAAAATGGCGATGGAAGATTTGCTTCTCAGGTTTACTTAACTCTCTTTCAGGCTTTCTACTATGAATTTGATCTCCCACATGGCAGATTTAACTTCTGGAAGGCAGATCTGTAAAAACAAACCACTACCTTGTTTGAAAGAAAAGAATCTAAATGGGTTAGCAAGGCAGTCACGCCCTCTCTCATCAGTCACAGATATTGGATTTTAATCTCAGTTTGCTCCATTCTGTCACATCCTATCATGTACTTAATTATATCAGGTAAGGAGCCTTGCTTGTTATTTTCCTGCCTCTTTTCCTTTGATAATCCTTTTCCCTGGGATGCTCTTTCTACCCCACTCAGGTTAATGTATTGTAATGCGCATTGTTTAAGGTCAATTCAAGTGCCTCCTTCAGCTGAATAATTCCTTGGTTCTCATTCTCATACCTAAGTTTATTTTAGATGAAAGAATTATTTCCCCTACCTTTTTAGTATGATTTATGCTAAACTTGTATGTGCTACTGATCAGATTAAAATTTGTCTTAAGGTGTGTAATTTGTCTTTCCAATTAGATTTATGCATTTTAGGACTAGAGAATATGTTTCATTTTCAACTCCATGTAATCTAAAGTACAGTAGCCACTTCTAAAGTAGCTGTTTGTCTAATTTGAATAACAGAATAGGCATAAAGGCATAGCTCTGTCATCTGTATATGTTTCTCTTGATTTCTTCCCAGTTCACTGCTAGTTTCCATGTACAGAAATGTTATTGAAGCCTTATGTACTTTTTTGAATGTGTATCCAAGTATTAACTTTCTTCATCCAATCTTGCTTTAATAGGAAGTAAACTTTCTTCTAATTGCAAGATATGTTCCATTTAATCTTCTTCTTTTAATGGCTAGTATTTCTTTGTCCTCCCTATTTTCTTGGGTTTACCTTATTTAAGTAGCAAATTTCCAAAGAAAACAGGATTTATTCACTTTTCTTTGGTCTAAAATTTTAAGTCATTTTAGCTATAAGTTGTTTTCTATATTTACAAAACAAACCTTTGAGAGTCATTTTTATCTTGCCTGTTAAGAGAATGCGATTCTTAGAATGAAATCCAAGAAGATCCTGGATATGGCTATGTTCTATCTTCACATCCAAGACGTATTTATTGTACAATACCATTTAGGTCACTTGATCTGTTTGAATCATGGCAATGCTGAAAAGATCATTTCATGCCATCTAATTCAGTGCTTCTCAAACTATGTGAAACAAAGTAGCATTTTTTAAAATCCTATTTTATCATGGGCTGACACATTTGTAAAATACAATGAAAATAAATTATTAGAAAAAAATGAAATACTGATATACCAAATACAAGCCTCACTTTTTTATTATTATAGCATTAGATTGAACAAACACAAATTACTCTTTCAAATTGTGATGATAACATATGAATGCTCATTCCCAACTACTGGGTTATGTAGAGTAAATAATGGATATTTGAACCATTATGGGATTATATACATTGAATAATGGATATCTGAATTGATATTGGGAACAGTATAAGAATACATCTGCTTATAGGAAATCATAAGTGGCATACAAAGGCATTGTTATCTCTTTTGGACCATATAGAGTAAGTGTGAATTGGCATATTGTGACAGAAGGCACTCCACTAAGAGGAATCAAATTTTCCCAGAATTCAAGAAGTGGAAATTATAAACCATATTTGAAGACTGTTGAGTAGTAGAGAATGCTGAAACTTGGAATAATCAAGAGATAGAAGGCAATCCCAAGGATGTGATTCAGGGTACATAAGAGACAGTGTAAAGTTGAAGAATGAAAACTAAGTTTCTTCAAAGATCTATACTATCTACAAAGTAATGCCTTCTAGCAAACTCAAATTTCTTATTCCACATTGATTGATCATCATTCCCCATTGCAGGTTGGATTTCCCCCTAAGTTGCTCTACTTAAAGTGGTCTAATTAAGTTCAATGAAGACTCACACAGCTTTAATACAATTCAACGAACATCACAGTATTTAATACAAGTGATAAATATTGCATTTCTCTATGCTTCTTAGACATATATGATAATACTACTCTCAACCTCACCCAAATTCTCTTGCTTAGGTTTCTGTGTTGCGACATTCCCGATGTTTCTATCTCTCTGGCACTTTCTCTGTATTTTCTTTATCATCTCCTCTTTGTTTAAGGCATTTACTTGCTGGAGATTCTTGGGCCACGTATTGTTGGTTCTTTTCTTTCTCATCACATTGTTCTTTACAAATTTTATCTTCTCAAATCCAACAGCTATAAGGGCCACCTATACATCTCTAATTCCCAGATCAATGTATTTAACCACAATTACTCTCCTGAATTCTAGATCCTCACACCCAAAGGTCTACTGATATCTGTACTTGGACATCTCACAAAAATCTCAAACTTAAAATGAACAGACTGAGAGCTTCCTACCTGCCTTCTACTTATCTGCACCAAAAAATAAGCGAGCAAGCAAACAAATCAACAAAACCCACAAGAAAAACTCAGTAAATTATTCCAGCCTCAGGGTCTGCACTTGCTCAAGATAACAATTCAGCATCTTACTTGCATGCTCCTCATCCCTCACCCTTGACAACCAAACAGCATGTTTTATTGTTTCTATCAGTCGAGTATCTATGATAGCTCCCGAGGTATATCTCCACTGATAAATAATGCTTATATCCCCATACGCATGGTATGTTATGGTCTATACAGCATAAGCACATTTTTGCATTGTGAAAGTTGGATACAGAATTTAAGAACTGATGCTACAAAATAGTCCCCATGGAAAATTCTAATATGCTTCCCAATTATTTCAGGAAGGGATAACGAATGATGTACAAAATACTTAAATTATAATGGGAAAAGTATTACTTGAATTGTTTACCCACCTCAATAGAATAAGTCTTTCTAGATAAATGTTTTTAATATATTGCCACATTGTAAAATATAATTTTCCTTTACAGAAAACTAACCATATGCCAAACATGGGGCTATCTTTTATATACAAATATAGAATCCTTACACAATCTTGAAAGATTACTAAATAAACTCCAGTTTTGTTAAAGGAAAACCCGGAATCAGAATAGTTAAATAACATGTTAAGATAATAAAACAATAATTTGCAAAGTTTAAATGCAGACACAAATATGTTTGACTTCAGGGCACAAACCACCTCATCATACTGCCTTTCCTTACCTTATCTATTGCTTCAATATAATAGGTCTGCCTTTTCTGAGAGAAATCGATGTCAAAATAGATAATATTTAACCAAGTATACTGATTTGTTTGAAATTAGAACTGCTCACTATATTATAGAATTTCTAAGTATATCCCAAAAGAAAGGTGAGTAATGGGCTCCTTTGGGGTCATAGAAATGATTATTTTATATTCATTACCAATGTAGGGAGAAATCATCAATTCAAAATTCAGATAATTTTTAATGATAAAAAATTTGATCTCACACTTTGTTTTTAATATAGTATTAAAGGGACTTTAAACATACGTTAAATTTCTAGGTTTAAATGTTAACTAATGTTATTTTATGTCTGTATCTACAAAAATAGGAAGAATACTTAAAAGCCTTCCTTTGTCTCAAATGGATAGGCACGTAGAAATCCTTCAAAAACAGGACCCCCGCCCTGATACAAGGTCACGTGAATCAGAAGTCAGATGATCAAAGCATGAAATTACACGGAACGTGAAAGTTTTGGCTAATGGTTGTCATTAATATCTTTCAAATGGCAGTACATTAAGTGCTTTTGTTTATAAGCAAGGCACACAACACACATTGGCTGCTTTAAAACTTGGTTCTACCACATACTAAGTTTTTCATTTCAACTCTCTGTGTCTCAGTTTCTTCCTCTGTAAAGGGGAATGACAATAATAACACCTAAAAAAGAATAGGAAGTGTCAGCAATATCAGACTATGTCCAAGGAAAAAGAAAACACACACTTAGATTTGTATGAAAATTCTTGTCTTTCTGAATTAGAAACTCATAAGCTTCAATTATATCTTACATAATGCTACATCATAAAATGTAGGAAGAAGAAGATTGAAGTAAGGGTGTGAAGAGACGGGAAGAAGAGGCAGAGGAATATATGGAGGAAAAGAAAAAGAAGAAAGAAGAAGAGGAAGAAGAACAAAAGAAGGTATTGTCATTTGCATATACATGAAATTCTGAAAACTGCCATGAGGTCCTTCTAAAGCAAATGCTATTCCCATTTTACAGATAAAGAGATTGAGCCATAAATATGTTAAGTATCATGCATAAGGAAAAATATTAAGAGTGGCAATGTCAAAAATTAAAAATTCTCAAAATTTCTAAGTATTAAAGGTACAATTTTTATGCAGTCTTTTTACCCTATTATTCTCTTGACTCTTTTCTGATGATAATTGGTATTTTACCATAAGAGGGAGTAGAGAATTATTGTGTGCTTTATTTTATTAGTGAGAGATTTTTAAAAACCTTTTAAGAGTTTTGACATAGTGAAAATGAAACAATAGGAGAAAGAGGGTCCTTGAATTCAGGTTTCTCGGAGAAAAAATTAAAGCCAAGAGAATGGGGCTGGGCACGGTGGCTCACGCCTGTAATCCTAGCACTCTGGGAGGCTGAGGCGGGCGAATTGTTTGAGCTCAGGAGTTTGAGACCAGCCTGAGCAAGAGTGAGACCCTGTCTCTACCAAAAAATAGAAAGAAATTATCTGGACAACTAAAAATATATAGAAAAATGTAGCTGGGCATGGTGGCACATGCCTGTGTTCCCAGCTACTCGGGAGGCTGAGGCAGGAGGATTGCTTGAGCCCAGGAGTTTGAGGTTGCTGTGAGCTAGGCTGATGCCATGGCACTCTAGCCCAGGCAACAGAGTGAGATTCTGTCTCAAAAAAAAAAAGAAAAAGAAAAGAGAATGGGATGATATTGGAAATGTTTATCAGCCCTAACTCCTAGAGTTCCTGCCACGCTTTTGAATCACCGACTTATCACTAGATAGGCTTCTGATATTTTGGTAAATAGAAATGAGACGAGGCGAGACAGCAATTGGAAATAATTGATTGTTATATTTTTTAAATTTACTTTTCCTATGATCTCATATATCTCATGTTCCAAAAAATGCATAAGAATGATATTTAATATATTTTAAATCTGCTCTCTATTTCATCACCCTTGATTAGTTATATTATTTCATTCATAGGAAATAACTAAATGAGGTAAATAAATATTCCCATCTGCCTTATGAAAAATTTGTTAACTTTTGTCATCAGAATATGACTATCTACTAATAAATTATACACTAATACAAAGTTAAATTATATACAGACACACACACACACTGTGTTCAGGGTAAACCAGGAGGAATTTGGGCATTTGGTGGAATGGTTTAGTCTTTTTCTGTGAATATATGGACTTTTATTTCACTACTAATTTGATTTAGAAAACAGTAAAAGTATGTTCAAATATCATATTCCTCTATTGTAAAATTATCACTACTAAACCTTAGCAGTGTCAAATTTACATATTTCTTGAACAGAAGTCCATTTATATAACCCATATTGGTTAAACATTTTTTTGTGCCAAAATACTGTTGCAAATGCTAAAGATATAGGGGTGGATAACAAATGAAATCTCTCACGTTTTGAAGGTTATACACTGAGGGTGAGGTAAGCAATGAAATAAATGAAGAAAGAAAAATAAACAGTAGGTTACATGGTTATAAGTCTAGTAGAGAAAGAAAACAAGGAAAACCAAAAGAGAATGTTGGCAGGCTCTTTGCAATTTTAAATAGTCAAGAAAAACCTCCAGGAAAATTTGACAGTTAAGATCAAAGAAAAGGCATTGCCTAGTTTGGAAGAGGCAATGATACTATCCTGACAGAATATAGCAAGCTAGTTCTAGTTACTATGCAGGGAATATACTGAAATTGCTAAGGACAAAAACAGGGGGAAGATTTAGGAGTCCTGGCAGCAGAGGTGATGAAAATTTGTCAGTCTGGATATATTTTGAAGGTATTGCCAAGAATATGAATTGTATGTGGGGTGTGAGATTAAGAGATGAGTCATGATTCTCCAAGTGTTTGGCTTGAGCTACTAGAAGGATATAGTTGCCATTTACTGGCTTGAATAACTCTATGGGAGATTTTCGGGAGAAAACCAAGTGGTTAGTTTTAGATACATCAAGTTTGAAATGCCTAGTAAACATCCAGATAGATAGATAGAGATAAAGAATTAGTTATAGGGATTTACAGGTCAAAAGAAAAGAATAGGTAGCCGTTATATGTTTATGAGTCATCAATAGGAAGATGATATTTAAAGCTATGGGACTCAAAAAGGTAAGTTAGGCTAGGCATGGTGGCTCACGCCTATAATCCTAGCACGTTTAGAAGCCAGGGTAGGAGGATCGCTTGAGCCCAGGTATTTGAAATCAGTCTGAGCAACATAGTGAAACTCAGTCTATACCACAAAATAAAATAAAATAAAATAAAATAAAACAACAACAACAAAAAAGCCAGGTGTTTGGTGTATGCTTATAGTCCCAGCTTCTTGGGAGGTTGAGGAGGGGGAAGTTTGCTCGATCCAGATGTTTGAAGATGCAGTGAACTATGATGATGCTACTTCAGTCCAGCCTGGGCAACAGAGTGAGACCTTGTCTCAAAAAAAAAAGAAGCGGGGGGAAAGGTAAATTATTGTAGATGGGGATATGGGGAGAAGTTCTGATAATGAGTTGTTGACAGTTCACAGCTAAGACAGAAGAAGAATCAGCAAAGAGGAAAGGGAAAAGCCAATAAGGCAGGTTAAAACAAATGTGCATTATCCTGGAACTCAAATAACAAAGTGATTTAAGGAGGAGGATGTGATTAACAGTGGAAAATGTTGCTGACCTACTGAGTAAGAGAAAGCATGAGAATGGAATGTTGGATTTAGCAAAGTACTTGCCCTGCCTCCCTGGTGACCTCAGCCAGTTCAGACTCTGACAAGTGATGGAGGCGGATGCCCAAATGAGGTGGGTTTAGGAAACAGTGAGAAGAGAGAAATGAGGGCAAACGATATGAATACCTGGGGAAGGTAAGGAGAGAAACAGGCAGAAACTGCAGAAGATAGTGGAGGCATGAGAAGGTTTTTGTTTGTGTGGTGTGTGTATGTGTGTGTGTGATTAAGTAGAAGAATGTGATTCTATACATATTTTTTCAATCCCAGGATTTTTCTCAATATTTTTGTTTTTATGACTATTTCGAGTTCATAGTTTTTCCATGTTAAAGTTTGAGTTATAGACATAATACAAAAGTTCTGCTACAACATATGTTGCTAAGATACATACAGCTCATTCGAGATATTTGAGAATATTTTATCTAACGGAAGCATTATAACAAATCATGGCAATGGATAATTAAATATCAAGAAGTCAAATTTAAATTCTGAGCTAGTTATCAAAAGCCTCATCATTTATTTTTTCTTGTATTTTTATGTACATTAGCTTTCTCTATGGAAATGATTATTAGAAGTAAAAATATAATAATTTTGTCCCTACTAGGGTCAAGACGATATTCAAAGCATGTTACATATATTATGCCTACTCTTTACTGTAAGTTTACTAAATAAGCTTTTATTAACTTTCTTAATAAGATTTTATTAATCTGTATTCCAAATAAGAGCCCTGGAGCTCAGTAATCCAGTACCTTTCCCAATCATTGATAGACATGAATGATATAGCAGGAATTCAGTTCCAAAGTACATGATTATTTAACTTGTGCTAATTTATAACATAGTAAATACTGAAAGACAAAGACTAAGTTATAAGCAACACTTCTTTTGTACACTAGAAACAACTAAATACAAGGAAGGGCATTTAACATGACCTTAGTATATAGCTCTTAATTTGTCTAAGAATAACATCATGAACAACAAAAATCAGTCTTTCTAATGTTTACAAATATAAACTATTAGCAATCATAAAGAAAAAAAAGATAAATTAATCTAGATTGATTTTTCTCTCAATGTCTCATCACTATTTTGAAACAGAATTACAAAACTAAAATAAGACAAAACAAAATCCAATTCTACAGATTTGGATGTTATAAATTGCACATGATATAGATTTGATTGTGCAACAAAGGATGGTGAAAAATCCAGAGTTAATCCCCTATTTGGTCTACTGAGTCTCTATAAAGGTTTGCCTCTTGAGATACAAATACCAGGACTATCACACTTCAAATATGAGCTTCCTGAGCAAAATTTTTATCTCTAAAGAACGAGAGTTTTCTGAATGTTTAATTTTTTTTGAAATTTAATTAACTCCTGAAAATGTAAATATCTCTGTATTACTTTCAAATAAATTCTCAATTACATAAAATTTAAACGTATGAGATAAATAATAACTCAGTACTTTCTCATTACTTTAAAGTAGATTGTTCAGGTTTGGACAGGTCAGAAAGGGCAGACTAATCAATCTTATTTGAAAATTTGAGCATCTTAGGCTCTGGAAATCCTTGACTTACTTACTTTCCATTTCATTTATTACATTGTTTCCCTGATTTAATTGTTTTCTTGTAAGTTTGTGTTTTTCATAGTGGGATATTGTAAACATTAGCAACTTCTGGATGAGAATTTTATTTCTTAGTTTTGTCTTATTCCTGTATACTGTGAAAATATCCAAAAACTTTACTCTGATACCAAAAAGAAGTAAATTATTTTGTGCATGAAATTCATATATCGAAATCTATTTTACATAATACATATTCATCATTTATATATGGCCCCAGTAGAACTATAGAAAAAACATATGACTAAAAGTTGCATAGAAATAGTTTTGGATCTCTTAAGTACCATTGAACCCATATGAACTTGTAAAAGTTCTTAATCTTCTTCTCCATCTATAAATAAAAGTTAGTATTATTCAAATTATTAATTGGTCATTGTGTTATAATTACTAAGAAAGAGAGAATATATAATCTTGTTGGCAATTAAAAGCAGTAAATAATTTCTTCTTTTTTCCTCTTGTCTGGAAACCCAGCTAGAGCATGGTAAAATGGAATCAGTGATTGAATTGTATTTTTAGAATCAGAACAAAAAACTTAATCAACGTTTCTGTAAAACAAAATACAGGTGTATTTTATTACCTGTACAAATATCAGTCTATCAATAAACTAATAATATCTTTTTAAAATATAAGAAAAACTGAAAATCCTTAGAGTATTATACATGTATTTTTATATCTAAAATGTATACGTGTGTTCACGTTTTAATTTTCAAACCTAAAAAGTATATGTTTTATCTTTCCGTAATGAAATATCTGTGCATATGAATATAGATGTGTAGCATATTAAACATGACATTATTTTCAGGACCTTGAAGACTGTGGTTTTGAAGCATGTAAACTTTCATAAAAAGGGAGATGGTAAATTTTAAGACAAATAATTAAACCAATTTAAAATAGCTTTTAAAATGACTGGATTTTATCATATATGTGTTAAATCTTACTATTAGCAGTTACTGTGGCTTTTGCTACAAACCCTTTTAAAACTGTGATAATGTGAATATTTAATGAAGTGAATGAAGATAGAAACCTAGAGACATTTTTCATGTAGGCTAAGAAGTTCAGCTTGAAGATTTTACCTCTAAACAATAATCAATCATAGCAGGAAAACCAGAACTAAATTATTAGCTACCGTTTAATTAAATTTAAATTGAGTATGAAAGATACAATGAATATCTCCTCCTGAAACAATGTATAAAGTATCTCTCCTGTTCACCATAAAATTAAGGTTAAAAGTGAGAAATGACTTTTTGTACAGTCCTGTCAGCATTTAATCAAGTGATCAATAATCTTTGATGCAGATTAGCAACATTTAAACAAACAAATAAAACTCACCTTATCCACAATACATATCTGTTTTCTTGTTTGGGCATCAAGTATTTCAATCTCAAAGTGAGCAGTTTTTGCATGTTTGACTCCTGGAATTGGCTTTAGAGGGCCCGCTGAGAGTACAAATTGAGACAAATAGTGAAAATTTTTCATCTCATTCTTCAGTAGGGACCGTGTAGCTCCTTGGGAAAATAATCCTCTCTTGCGTTCTGAAGCAAGGGACTTCTGCCTTCTGAACATTGTGTGAACTAACAGGAGAATCTCTCATGTCAACCATAGACACTTGCGAATGTGTTCCCCTTGTACCCGTTAAATACTGCTAGAAGAACCCCTGAGAGGTCAAATGGCATGCCATTCCAAGAGTTTAGTTTTATTTAGCAAGCTTGAAAACAATGACTGATCTTATTTCTATATATAACACACTATTGTGAATTGCTGCAATGTAGAGTATTACTTTACCAGCATTTGAATTATTTCTTGCTTTCTCCTTTTATCTCTGCTTCTTAATATAACCACTCTTATCTGAAATTCCAAAGCAAGAATAGAGAGAACATTTTTATTATCTCTGAATGCTGGATGCACTAATCTTCAAACATACACATAGTATTTATCACACACACATTCTCATTTAGATTTATTTAACATTAGCATACTGTTAAAGTTTTAAAAACCTAGTACATTATTATATAACATTTTAAAATACCATCTAATGTAAAGACTTGTGGTGTGTATTTATATATATATATATAATATGCATGTTCATTTAAAGCATTCTAAAATGAGAAATTTATTTACATCAGCACTAATTATAAATCTCAAGTAACTTAAGAAAACTATTAAATAATACAAAATGATGCTGTTAAATTTCAAAACTCTTTCCAGAGACCTATCTTATGGGAATGATTTTAATCGGCTTGATGGAAACCTCCAAAATCTATTTATAGGCTTAATGTTAATAGATTTTATGAAATTATAAAGATAATAATTTAATACTAATATTTAAGTTTATCTCATGGCAACTAATATTCTTTCCCTTGACTTCCGATATAGTTTGCTTAAGTTAATTGTATTACCTTTAATGCCATGGAAATATATGGCATTTTCCTGTTTGTCTCCTTTTTCAATCATAATGATTTCTGTAATGAATTTAGAATGGGTCATATGCATATGCCCATTAATTATTTTGGTAGAATATTGAAAGGCACTTACGTTTACAAGTCTATGGATTTGAATAGGAGATATTTGATAAAGTTTTCCCAAAGATAAGGAGTATGCAAGCCTTTAGAAGATGAACCACCAGAAATGAGTGTGTCCTTAGAAATATTATATTTCTCTACCAAAAGAAATTGATGGGTAGTTTTATTTAGCAAAATAATTAGCCAGACTAGTTTACTTATGCAAAAGAAATGTTTAATGGATAAATATTACTACAATTTTTCACCAAATATTTTTCAGTATCGTTAAACATGAAGTAATACTACTCCATTTTATAAATAGTATTTTTCTCAATTATACTAAAAACAAAGGAGGTATAAACATGTCATATAGGAGTTTTCAACATACTAGCCATTCTTTATGGATAATAATCCTGTCGTCTTGAACTAAACAAGATTTTATCCAGAGTAGTTTGATTTCATAGCAGTGGAGACAGATAGAATAATTTAATGAATGGTATCTAACTAAAGAAAGGAGCTTCTTCAACTTAAAATCTATACAAAACTTCCAACTCATATCAGACAAAAATTAAAATTGCGTTTAGGGGACAGGGAAACTTATGATTAATTTTATTTTCATTGATTAATAGATTTCTCATTTTTGCCAGGAGATAGCTGCAAAATTGTAATCTACATGAGTAATTAATCGAGTAGTCTGGTTATTTTCCTTTCTAACAGGAATGAATAAATGACACTTAAGTTTAGGTGGGATAAATAGGCTTCTTTTATCATCTTGCTAACATTTTTCCACTACTCTCTTTTCAATTAACATGCAAATGAAATAGTCTCCCTAGTACTAGAAAACAGACTTTGTAACAAGAGAAAGGGATTTAGCACCTTTCTGCTGTGCATGAGAAACAGTTAATTTTTACAACTTGGAGAAAATAAAGATGATATTATATATTCCCTAGTTTAATACAAAGTCTTACTAGCTGATCAACAAAACTGGCTTATATTAGATTCATTTAGAAATATTGTAACACAGAAATATTCTATTAATTTTCCTTTTTAATTTCAAAATATTACAGGGGTACAAATGTTTTTGGTTACATGTATCAATTTTGTTATGCTTGAATCAGGATTATAAGTGTGCCCATCACCCAGATAGTGTTCATTGTGCCCGTTAGATAGTTTTTTGCCCATCCCCTCCTCCCACCTTCCCCGTGCTTGGTTTCGACTGAGTTTTACTTGCCTCTGTGTACATGTGCGCTCATCAGTTAGTTCGAGTTTAATAGTGAGTACATGTGGTGTTTGTATTTCGACTCTTTAGATACTCCACTTAGGCTAATGGTCTCCAGTTCCATCCAAATTGTTGTAAAAGGCCTTAATTCATCCTTCTTTGTGGCTGCATAGTATTCCATAGTATACGTATACCACATTTTGTTAATCCACTCATGAGTTGATGGACATTTGGGTTGATTCCACATCTTTGCAATTGTGAACCGTGCCGCAATAAGCATTCAAATGCAAGTGTCTTTTTGATAAAATGACTTCTTTTCCTTTGGGTGAATACCCAGTAGTTGGATTGCTGTATCAAATTGCAGGTCTACTTCTAGTTCTTTGAGGAATCTTCATACTGTTTGCCATAGAGGTTGTACTAACTTGCAGTCCTATCCACAAAGTATAAACGTTCCTTTCTCTCTGCATCCACGCCAGCATCTACTGTTTTTTAACCTTTTAGTAACAACCATTCTGACAGGAGTAAAGGTGATATCTCATGTACAGAAGGTTTTCAAAGGAAGATAGGCAAATTGCCAACAAACATATGAAAAAATGCTCAACGTCACTAACCACCAGGGAAATGCAAATTAAAACCACAATGACATATCACCTTACCCCTGTCAGAATGGCTTTTATTAAAAATTTCCAAAACAATAGATGCTGGCATGGATGCGGAAAGAAAGTAATGCTTATACACTGTTGG
>CAUYSK010040295.1:0-15398 GCA_963575035.1 Avahi laniger | reverse complement strand
GATTGTTTGAGCTCAGGAGTTCGAGACCAGCCTGAGCAAGAGCGAGACCCTGTCTCTACTAAAAATAGAAAGAAATTAATTGAACAACTAAAAATATATAGAAAAAATTAGCCGAGCATGGTGGCGCATGCCTGTAGTCCCAGCTACTCGGGAGGCTGAGGCAGGAGGATCGCTTGAGCCCAGGAGTGTGAGGTTGTTGTGAGCTAGGCTGACGCCACGGCACTCACTCTAGCCCTAGCAACAGAGCCAGACTCTGTCTCAAAAAAAAAAAAAAAAAAAAAATATTATCTCTAAGTAAAGAATACATGATAAAAATAAGATACTTTAACAAAAGGGTAAAAAAAAAAGTGTTTGCAAATCATTACTAGTTGTTCTAGTACTCCCTATATTTTCTAAGTCATACTGAAAATTCGTTGACCACTTGGAAATGCTTACTTAAAACTCTTCACAGCATTTAAAAAAAATGTACGGCTAAAGAAAAAAATGTTCTCTCTAGGGCAGCCAGTATAGCTGAGTGTCAAAGAACATTTGTAAGTGTTCCTGTTCTCTGGTGTGGTTCTGTCTGCTTATGCTCATCTTATATGCTGTTTGACTTTCTGACACTCAACAAAGGTGTATGATAGTTGACTGCATATTAGCTATGATGATAGGCTTTTTTCTCTGGATGTCTTACAGGTTGGAAATATCATTATATTAAAATAATTCACAACAAAAGCAAAATCAAACACAAAGTAAACACACACAAAAAAGGATCTACATCAGTATCCATTAACTTTCCTAGAAAAGATTTCCTTTTACAGGAAAATAGATTAAATTTCAAATATGCATTTGATGCAATGGGGGAAGCTGTTCATATTGGAATATTCATCATGATGTGGCGTTTACTTATTATTTGTCAATGTATTATTAATTTATTTTATATTCAATGATGGCCTTGCCTATCATATGTAAGGTGGAAGTCTAGATTGTAGGAATTCAGGTAAATAAAAATGGTTGCTCTTTAGCCAACATGGTTCAGATGGAATATGAGAATTAAACAAGTGTGCAAATTCTCATAGTACAAAGCAGAAAGTACTTTGTATAATATGCTATTTCAGAGCCAGGTGGGCTCACTGCTAATTAGTTCTAGTCAGAATAGAGTTATAAAGGAGATAGTTGATGGAAGTCCTCAATGATAGATAAGATTTGGCTACAAAAAGATTTAAGTGGACAGAAATGTTCCGGTTATAGCAAATTGCATGAGAAAATGAAGAACGTAAAACAGAATTAAGACAGCAGAGTGATAAGTGTAAATGAAATACATGCCACCTGTGGGTGAAGGTAGATGACTACAAGAAATAGACTTTGAATATATAGTAGATGATCCTGAATCCTAGGATAAGTTTCTATCGTACGTGATGCAGTCGGCACCAAAATACCAGTGAAGGCTTTTGAATATTTATGTAAACTGTTTTTGAATATTTTACATGATCTATTCTAGAATATTTTTCTATTCTGTAGACTTCATTGAAATAGTATAAAACTGGAGTCTGGATGCCTAATTAGGATGGATATAATAAGACAACAGAAAGGTTATGGCGATAAAGGGTCTGGCCTGAAATGGTAGACGTGGACAAGCTATGTCTTGACTGGGATTGTTATTAAGTGTTATATTGGAGCTCTGCACATCTCACAAAGCCACTGGGCCAGGTTTCCTCGTTATATGGAATTCTCATTTATTTGAGTTGACCCACTTAAAGCTGTCATCTGGAGAAGAAAACCAGTCTGCAGCATTGTGCTGCATGCTTAGCATATGTGTCGTTATTCACAGATACCCTAGCAGGCCCAGTTTGACAGGAAACATAGAGCGCTGATAGCACAGTACAACTGCTGTTTCCTGTAATGACCCGGGAGTGATGTGTCATCAACACCAGGTTTTCTAAACAATATTGCCTTTAAAAATATTTTTAACTGTGCCAGGGATCGGGCAGTTGGAACATAGCTTCGGTTGACCACTTCCTCCCCCCACCCCCATCCCCATCCCCAGGATAAATCTAAGAAAACAGAGAAAGACGTGGAGTGGGACATGTATCAGCCAGAGAACACTAATATTGGATGACAAAGAAACAATGTGGTTCCATGTTCTTAGAAATATCATTTTTAAGATGCCTTTCATGTCCCCATTGTTTAGCACTTGTGACTTAGATAAATAAGACAGCCCAGTACCCCAGGTTCATATTAACAGATGCAAACTTTTGACAAAAATCCTGAAACGAGCACCTGATTACATAGTCACATGAGTTCAGTGAGCATCCAAAAGTTTCAGAACCTGGTCTGTTGTCATAATCACACATACTCTCTTGTTTTTAATTACACATTCTATAGAGAGATTTAATAGGTCTGATCAAAATTTTGAGCTTTTTTTGTTTTTTAGTCAATTCTTTGTATTACATGTTTTTCAAACCACCACAATCTTGACAGATATAAAATACAGTAAGGCTATTATTTCCTTTGGCATGAATATTTTATTTCTAATAATCATTTTAAAGTCAAAATAGTGTTGTCATGTGTCTCACTTCACATTTGCAGATGTTGCAGCTCACAGTAAATGGGTGGCAGGGAAAACCTCACAGCTTCTCCAACTCAAAGCACCCTTAAAACACCTCTTTCCCTCCTCCTGCTTATTTAATTCATTTGGAACTTTAAGATATTTACACTTACATTTACCAAACTTGATCTTGGTATATTTTGTCTCTGTGTGATTTTTATTATCTTCAATTATTTCCTCAATCATATAACATTTTGATATTTTCCTAAGCTTTATATTTCTTGAAAATTGGATAACTGTATCTTATTTGCCTTCATCAAATATACATGAAGTTTTGACCCATAGAGCATTAAAGAAAGAACTCTTCAGCACACCATGAAAGACACCCATCCACTAAACACTGACGATGAATGATTATTAGAAATAAAATACTCGTGATAATTTATTAATTTGGAGTATGGCTGTATAACCCTGTATTATCTCATTTTTTTCATCTTTTAAAATTAGATTAATAACTTTTAAATTTTTCTTATTTTTGTACAAAATATTCTATATTCTTTTGTCCATTTCGGCTCTAGACCCTATCTAGATCTTCTAGAGTTCTGTTGTTTTTCTGTTGCTATTTGGTGACCAGAATTACAAACAGTGTCTCATAGAAACACCGTCTTTTACTCAAGTGGAAGAAAGCTCCCATTCCATTTATTTAGTCTGGTTTCATTGTAAAAGTTCAGTGAGTCATTGCCTGCCAGGAATAATCTACAATGTGTCTTAGTTCTCTCCTCAGCTGTAGTAAATTCACTATTCCAGAAATACAAATACGAACCACATCTTCTGACCCTCCCTTAGAAAATTACCCTAAATTGAGCCCACTTTCCACTTCTCCGTATCCATGTCTTATTGAAAAATTTCTCAACCGGTCTGGGTTTGCACTATGCAGAAGTGCTCAGGGTTGTGTACAAATATAAAATACACATTATATATACATACATAAATATGTCTATATACGTTTTCTATTTTTTTCATTATTAACCTAAATATCAAATAAGAGCTATGGAGAATTTTTTTGTTAACATGTTTTTATTAAGAAAACACACAATCAACTTATTTATCATTGTATCTATAACACGATATTTACACTAAGATTATCATGATTAGAATTTCATTTTTTGGAATTTTGCCTTTTTTTCAAATTAGAAAAATGATATAAAATTCTTGGGGCATATATTTATTTTATTAATCAAAGAAATTTTTACCATATTAAGCATGCTATTGATAATCACTTTGCATGTTTCTAATTAATTATATTTTGTATAATATACTCTTTATAGCAGAGTTCACCAGTTTGTCACTTACGGAATTGGAATCATCAATCATAACTTGTAGTCAATTTGCAGAGATGGTTTAAACAAACTTTCCACACACCTGACTGTCGTGGTGCAGGGTGCTGTGTTCTTGCCTTATGATAAACTTGTGGTTAAAGGAAAGAAACTTTCAGATCCTTATGTTGTTTAACTTTCAGAGTATTAAAAGAGGAGACAGCCTGAGATGAACATGGGGAAGGCAACTGATACTTCCTCCCTCTGAAGTGGAGTTTGCAATTTCATATTTGTTTCTCTCCCCAATATGTGCCAGTGTTTGTTTAGAAATTTTATGTCATTTTAAGACCAAAAATAACCGTAAAATGCAGATTTTAATAAAAGGAGCTATTTTTGATGCTTAGCATATAATCTTTTAATTTTTTATTGTGACATAGTTATAGCTTGACCTGCATTTGTAAAAAATACTACAGAGAGATACTATGTACACTTTTTATCGTTTCCCCCAATGGCATTTTATGAAACTAGAGTACAATATCACAACCACGATATTGACACTGATGCCATAAGGATGCAAAATATTTCACCACAAGGATCCTTCTTGTTGCCTTGTTATAGCCACACCTGCTTGCCTTCCACCCCATTCCTTCTTAACCCTTAGCAACCACCAATCTGTTGTATTCACTAGCTAGAACATTTATTCATCACTAAGACTGTTCTGCTGGGATCTGCCACCCTTCAGCTATAGCTCCTAGTCACCGCTACGACTTCTATGCTTCTGCCCTCGTGGACCATTATGTTTCAGCCAGCTGCCCTCTGAGTCCCCTGCAGTCACAACTGGAGATATTATTGTGTCAAAGCTGCTTGGTTTTCACATTAAAATGATTGGAAAAAAAAAAGCTTATCATCCCCACAGTTTTTCCCTCCCACACTTGAATTTCTAATTTGTATATGTAGTTTATAGGGCCCAACTGGAGATAAGTTACTAACACTCTCCTCTCTTTACTCCCCAATCTCCTACTCTGATTCCAGTTTAAATTCAGCTGGGAACACCTTGTCTCATTTAGAATTTAGTCATGGTCATTAGATTGTCTCTTTTGTTTTCTTTGTACACTTATTAAGTGTCTAGTATCTAATCCAACGACAGTCACGAATTAGCCCAATATTGGCAAGAACTAAAATAATATACACTATGGTGATGACTACCATAGAAATGAAATGAAAGCCAAACTGGATTTTGTGAGGATATTCTACTAATTTGTGTTCTTAAGTTTAAAATTAAGGGAGAATTATTAATACTTCTGAGTAATGAAACTTCCATAAAACAATTGTAGTGATGAATATATAAATATACAGTGCTAAAACTTGTACACACACATGCAGAAAAAAGTGTACATAAAAACCAGTAAGATCAGAATCAAGTCTACAGTTAATAATACTGTGCCAATGTCAGTTTTCTGGCTTTGATGACTGTACCATAATTGTGTAGGATATTATCATCAGAGGAGGCAGGGGAAAGGTACATAGGAACTCTCGTAACTATTTTTGGAACTAATATGTGAGTCTAAAATTATTTCAAAATAAAGAGAAAGAACTAAAGGCAAAAAGCATCAAACTTATAGGTTGTTATGTGATTTAGAGTCTCCGTCTCTCTCATTTTATATGTGTGTGTAAACATGACATGTATATATCTCAGTTCAATGTGTATGTTGTTTGACATAGTCCTTATGCCTTGAAAATTTAAATGTATTTATATTGCTTGAAAATTCTTGATGAATATAAAATTGAAGATAGGATTCTGAGCTATATATGAAAGCATTACAATATATAGATGTTTATGTGAAACATAGATACATATATCATTTCTGAGTAGAAAAGTGATAATAGAATATTAATAACAAAACTACATAAATAACATGAAAGGAGCCCAAAGTATGATTTTGTTTGCTTACTATATGAGCAAAATATTACCAAATCTAAATAACTCTGAAAACCATATTATGAATGATGCATGCATGTTCCATTGATTTAATTTCTTGTTAACATTTATAAAATATCTTAGAATTTTATTTATATAATTCAAGAAATGTTTTCTTCATATTTACAACAACGGTTAAATATAGAAATTACATAGCCTCAAATAAATGTGGTTTATTCTTGTAATATCTTTTCTTCTGTTAGAAGGTTTATTTTATTTTCTTTTTATTTCTTCCCAGAATACTGTCATGTTAATTACCTTCCTTCTGGATAGTTCCATAGGATATTTTCCAAAACCATGTTGAATAAAACAGACTTGAATCTCACTGTTTTAGTCTCAAAATAACCTGATAGCTATTAAGGATTGCTTTTTTATTTTTATTTTTTGACATTAATTCATAGGGCAGATTCAAAATAAGCTTTCTAATTTTTTATTCCCCAGAATCTCTGGTTGCATATAATTGGCTAACAAGACCAATTGCTTATTAGCTGTCTTGATGCCTTAAAAAAAAAAAAATCATAAAATTATTGCAAACCCACATCTATCACCCCTGATTGCTCCAGGGAGAAACAAAACAATAACAATAAAACTTGCTCTGGATAAAATTTTGCTATAATAGCTTGAAATCAGAGTACTTACTTATCTTCGGTGTGCTCTACATCCCGCATGTGACTCTCCGTCCCCGACACAGTAAGGAAAATGTGTTGAGATGTTAAAGTGGTGGTCATCCATTTAAACTTTTCAATTATTCAATTCAGAAAGCAAATGAAATTTTCATATGTACAGGGGAATATAGCGTAGCTCTAGAAATACCCATCACATTGCGCAAGAAATAGATAATCTTTCAACTATGCAAGAAAGCATTAAAGTTAGAAACTGCAGTATAGATTTCCTGTAAATCAGAAGCTATAACCAGCTACTTGTCTCAGGTTCTGACTAAAACAACCCTATGGTTGTATAAGGATGACACCAATACAACAAACATATTTGTTCAGTTAAGTCAATTATGTTAATTTGTTGAAAAGAATCTGTTAAGTGAATCATTTACCATCCTGTAAACAAAACAAAGGGTGAAAATTGTGCAAATTATTCTTTGCTACTTATTGAATTGGCAACATATAAACAAAAGCAGCCAGTGTCTACACTTTGGGTTAAGTAATTAGGTTCTCACAGATTGAGATTTTAATTTATAAAGATTCCCCTTTGGGGAGTGTATGAAGTGAATTGAAGAATAAATAGACTGGAAGCAGGGGAAGGTTCAGAGAGCTGTCGGGGGGAAGGAGGGTTGGCAAAGTACAGTGGCCACACGAGTGGAATGCTGTTAGCGGAGGGGCAGGACCCCAGCACCTGGGCCATGTGGATGTGAGTGAGGATGAGGAAAAGGCATAGACGTGACAGAAAATTCTAACTGGAGAACTAGGAGGATGGCAGTGTCTGCCAACAGTGTGGGGATAATAGGAAATAGAGGAAGTTTTGGAGATGAAAAGGCAAAGCCTTTTTTTTTTTTTTTTAATGTCTTGCAGCCATTGAAATAAAAATGCTTAATAGAAAGTTGAAAATCCTGACCTAGACCTCAAAATCCAACTTAGGGCTGACGATACGGATATGGGAATAAATCTCCAGTATTTGGATTAGGAGGAGACCTCCTAGGAGGAGATTTAGAGGAAGAAGCCAGAAAGTGAACCCTGTCCTAGATTCAAACTAAGATCGCGGTCTCGGGGAGAAAGGAATACAAAGTGCTCCACAGAGGTTCCGTTCGGTCGGAACTGACAAAGCGGCCTGGATTTCACTTCATTAGTGCAGGAGACCAATTGTAGGAGAAGAGGAGAGAGTGAGTAATGAGCCCTACACCCTTGGAAGGGTGGATATGAAGCTGTCTTTTCAAGAAGTTTAGGAGATCAATAAAAAAGGATATGATACTATAATTGAAGAAGTAAGTAGGAAAAGTGAATGAATTAAAATAAATTTGTTTTTTGCTTTTAATTTACTTTTTCATTCTCCTTTAATTCAAGAGACCAGATTCATTTTTTTAAAATAGTTTTTTAATTTTTTTTCTCAGAGATAAGGTCTCACTCTGTCAGCCAGGCTAGAGTGTAGTGGCGTAATCGCAGCTCACTGAAACCTCGAATTTCTGGGCTCAGGTGACCCTCTTGTCTTAACCTCCTGAGTAGCTGGGAATACAGGTGCAGGCCACCACACCCAGCTAAGTTTTTATATTTTTATTTTTTGTACAGATGAGGTCTCACTATGTTAACCAGGATGGTCATGAACTCCTGGCCTCAAGTGATCCTCCTGCCTCAGCCTCCCAAAGTGCTGGGATTACAGGCATGAGCCAACATGCTTGGCTCTGAGACAGTTTTAAGGAAGAATTAGAACACAAAGTCTCTGAGACTATGGCTAATGGAAAAAAAGGAGGATATAGAGTTGGATGAGAAGAAGGAATAAAATAGCTCAAGTAGGAATTGTTCCTTGATGGACTGTGGAAGGAAGCCAATTGGTTAATAGATTGTGAATATACCACACTTTGTTAATCCGTTGGTCAGTTAATATACATTTGGGGTGTTTTTAAATTGGTGCTCCAAGGAGGCCAGAAAATACATCTGCTTAGTGAAGAAAACAGATACAGCAAAATATCCTTGTAGAACTTACGTTTAAGGGCGAGAAAGTGAATCATCTCACTTGTGAAATGGAAAGAACAACATGATTTTTAATAATCCACAGATAAGGAAATAATATCCAATGAAGATAATGGAGAAGTGATCAGAGATCAAACAGAAATGTGCAAGAAAAGTCCTTGAATAAGGGCGATTTGAGGAGATGACTATTGGAGATACCCAAGAAAAATCAAATAACCAAGAGGAAGATGATTGCATCATCATTGATCTTTCTAATTTCTGCTTCAAAAGAAAGGACAACACCAAGCAAATTGCTAAAGCATAAAGAGCACATAGGAAAGGGGAAGAAGCAGAAAACCACCCATTTATTTGAGGAATTTTGCAATAGAAGGGAGTAAAAAACCAGAAGTAGTAAAAATGGAGAAATACAATGTAAAAAGTTGGGCTTTTTCCTTCCCATGAAAGATGAGACCCAAACACTATATTTCCAATATAGAAAAAGTTAACTTCTATACACCTAGGAAATGTCAGTTATTTTGACTCTTCTTCTGTGTCTCGAAGAAACATTACCTGGTATTAATCATGTGATACAATATAAAAATGGTAGGAAGCATAAATATATTAAACTGAGAAAGAGTAAAGCCATTATTAACATTGAAATCAGACAATGCATTTAGTATTGTCAGGATTATTAATATCTCAAGGCATAAAGCTACCTAAATAATTACACATTTTGAAAAGACAAAATTTAAAAATGACAATTTACTATTACTAATTCCCACCTTAAATAAAACTTGATTGTTTCATTGATTGTAAACTTATGAAAGTATTTGGTTCCCCATTTAGAAAATAATTTACTCCAGGTACCTTCTGGGGAGTATAGTCTCGTATTCGCTGCCATCAGTACTTTTCCAATACTTAAAAAAAAAGCAATGTTTTTAGAGAATAACCAATGGCAGTGCAATTCATACATTCCTTTAGATATTTAAACAATTTCTAGAATAAGCCTGTCAGTGGAGAGCTGAGTACTTGCGTCAAAAACTTTGGTTACCACTGCAAAATTGGGTTTACTGTATTGAGTTTTGGCATTTTTTTCTATGGGGTCACATTGAGGAAAACTGTAAGAAATATCTTGTGAAATGTCATTGAACACTTTGTTCCTTATGTTGCATAGTTTCTTTTACATTGGGATTTAAGAAGTTTCTTTCTGGGCTCAGTCCCAGGAGTGTCATGCTTCTTCAAGAAACTGGTTGGATTTTATTTTTAAAGACAAGATTTATCTTGCAATTGATTGCTTCTCCATTTAGGTAGTCTGCCAGGCATCTTACCACCAAATTTTTAGACACAATCCCCATACACACAAATTGTCATTTTTTTTTTTAAATTTTATCAAAGTAGTGTATGAATAAGTATTTTAACCAAGTAGTATATAAATAATTTAATTTAAAAAGCAGTTTTCTTTCCTATATCTCCCTATTCCCCATTCTACTCTTCCTATATATGTGTATAACAGTTTATTCATTTACCAACTTAGAAATTACCTATTGTCTACTGACTTCTTTGTAGATCAATTAGTAGTTAGCTAACTTTTACACATACCTGACCTATATTTAGAAATTATATAAAATGTTTTTAATTATCTATTGGTTAATTTTGATACATTTAATAATATACTTAAAGTCACTTGCTCTTCCATCAAGCTGTGGTAATATCCTTTCACTGCTTACTTGGAAGATGAGTGTATGATTTATCTTATCATTTCATCCACATTTTCTTATTCATTTCCTCCTCCCAACCTCTGTCAATTATGTTTTACTTTAACATTGCCAAGGTTAAAAAAAACATATTTATCTACATATTTATTTCAAATACCAAAAATTTGATGGCATTTATATAATTATTTTTATGCTTTTTTATGGCTTGACAAGTAGAATAAAGAAAATATTGAGGGAAGTTTAGAGAGAAAAACAATATAGACACATAAAATTTAAAATAGGTGCCGAATGCTACATCCACTATGAAAAATGGTTTGTCAATTTCTTAAAAATTTAAACATGCTTCTACCCTATAATCCAGAAATTCTTCTCCTAGGCATTTACACAAGTGCTCATAGCAATTTGATTCACAATGGCAAAAAACCAGAAACACCCCCATCAAAACAATCCCATTCTGTTGATTTGTCCATCAACACAAATATGGATAAACTGAAGTATGTTTATACAATAAAATACTACTCAGAAAAACACAAACAAAAAATCAAACCCCCCAGAAAACAAATAAAAACATGAACTATCGGGTTACTACATAGAGAAACCTGAACAATATTATTCTCAGTAAAAGAAGCCAGTGGAGTTTGATTCCTTTGTTGTGAATTTCAAGAAAAAGCAAAGCTTAGCTATGATAATAGAAATCAGACCAGTGGCTGCTTCATAGGGTGGGGAGTGGTATTAATTGAGAAGTGTATAGACTGAGGGGATTGGTAAGGGAAATTTCCAGAGTAGTAGAAATATTCTATATCTTGAAAGCGGATGGGGATTGCACAGGTGAATGCATTTCTCAAAACTGATCAAACTACACATTTAAGATCTTTTCAGTTCACTGTATTAAAATTATTATCATTTTTTTAAAATAACATATCATTCCCTACACAGTCTGAAATTTAGTTGAGAGATCAAAAAGTTGAACATATATAATTTTACTCTTCAGCATAGTAAGTGCTATGGTATAGACAAGCACAGAATTTCAAAAATGCGTGAGTATCGTGTAACCCCGCTATGCACTAATCAAGCCTGTTTCACTCTCCTTCTGTGGTACATTTCCCAGTCTCTTGGACACTAAGGTAAAGACCAATGAGGTACATGACCAGTGGAATGTACGCAAAGGTGATGCCCTCTACATCTACTCTAGCCACAAGCCCCTAAGTACACTCCTCCATGTTTCTCTTATTTCTGTGGTGGACTTGAGAACCAGGCAAGGTGAGCCTGGGTCCCTGCGTGATCACGTGGGGCAGAGCTCCTCTGCTGCCTCCTCTCCACACTGAAATGTGACGTGAGCAAAAAGCAATCATGTATTATGTTAAATTACTAGAAAGAAGGAAAAAAGAAAGGAAGGAAAGGAAGAGAGAGAGAAAAGGAAAGAGAGGAAGAAAGGAAGGATGAATGGAAGGAAGGAAAAGGGAGGAAGAGGGAAGAGAGGAAGAGAAGAATCCAAGATTCTTATGCCAGAGACTTAAATCGGAGAGAAATAAACTATGGGAGGCAACGACGCCATCAAAAATATAGTCCACCTGTTGGGTAGGCTGAAAGCGAAAGAGCACAAATGATAAAACTTACAGAACACCATCGTCATGTCATCCTCATAAAAAATAAAGGTAAAGATTCAAGAACCAGATTTTTTAGATTTTACTGTTTTTCAAAGTCAAATTTGTTTACAAAATAATGCCGTTCTTAATTAATGCTTCTAGTAAAATAATTCTAAAAAGTTTTCATAGTGGTGAAAAAATTAAAAGGACAGGATGTATTTAATTGGGTCAAAGCAACAGTGTCCAGAGACAGTATTGATGCTCATATATATGGGATATTTTGACATTTGTCTCATAATATTTGTCACGGTTTTATAATTAAAAATGAGTATTTTTTTGGCAGAGTTCAAGTTAATTACCTATTTGAATAACACAGATTTAATGGGAAGAGGGTTAATTTTCTAATCACTCCTAGCACTTCTCCTCTAAGGTTTACATGATCGTTTTCTTTTTATTCCTTGATCTCTGAGATTCCCAGCCATTTTGCATAATTATAATGACATCCCCATATTTATGGGAAAACTTTTTTCCTTACCCTGGTGTCTTTTTGAGACAGACCTTTATGGTCTATTTTTTTTTTCCTATAAGATATTATCAAACATATGGTTTTTAACTATAAATGGTATCTAAACTGGTTTTTGGTATGTCCAGAAATAACAAGAACCTATGAAATGTAAGTGGGTGGGAGTTTGGGAATGTACATTTACATTCATTTATGTAATCAACTTTACTGACCACTAACCACTGTACTAGGGGCATCAGATACAGAGGAACTAAGGATGCGTGATCTAAAACTTCAAAGCTAACTTACCTGCTTCTGAAACAGGTAGATCACAAAGAACATAATGAAGTAATCGCAACTGAATGAAAGGAATAAAAAAATAGGATGCTCTGAGACACCCTACTGAATGGTGGGCGATTGAGGGTGGAGGTCAGGGGGGGTGCCTACTGTCAGGAAGTGCTGTCTGAGTTGAGCCCCGCGGGAAGGACGTGTATGTCCAACCAGACAGAGACGGTGAGCTCGCTACTCTGGCTGAAGAGGCCAGACTGGGAGTGTAACAGACACAGTGTTTTATGAAGGTTCTTCTTTTCTTCCTGCTCCAGCAGGGAGTATAACTAGTCCTGGAAACTCACACCAAGCTTCAAAATGGAAAATCTATTTCTACATTTTGATGTAAGTTGCTAGCATGGGGAAAATAAAATCTAAAATCCAGCAAGAAATAAAATTTTATTTAAAGAGAAATTATTATAGTGATCACAGGTTTATGACACTTAAAGAATAATCAATATATGTTTTAATGTGAGCAGTGACATTTTATATTTTAAGAAAAGAAAATTTCTCACTTTAGGAAATAGTCACGTTGTCGTTTTCTTCATGCAGTTTCCCACTTATGAGACTGTTTTCAGCGATACTAAAGCTCTTCCTACATTTACTTACACAATGCTAAGTGTTTTAGACACCTTTTTTTTAGTCTTAAGCAAAACCTTCACATTAAGGTATAGAGTCTCATTCCTTTGCTACAGGAGCTTGTGATCTTTTATATAAGGTCCCTTGAAAGGTGAGGTTTTAGTGAGGCCTAAATATACTTATTCTCCGTATAAAATACTTCATAAGTTACACTTTAGACCACATAATTGTAAATTTGAGGGAAAATGTTAGCTCATGCATCACACACGTCACACTTCTAACTCCTGTATTTTCCTACAGTCTGATAAATTACAGGCTCCAAGGGCTTACAAAATGCTTTTCCAAAGTTTACTGGTTTTTAAATGCCATGTAAAGTCTGGAAAATCTTCCAATGATTTTCGACTTTTGCATTCTATCTAAGTTGAGAAGAGGAATTAGAAATTTCAAAGAGCCTCATAGACCGGGGCCTGGCAAACTGTAGCCCATGGGCAAACTATGCTCCATGCTTGTTCTAATAAAATTTGTGAGCTAAGAAAAGTTTTAAATTTTTCAAGTGTTGTTAAAAAAAGGGAAAAAAAAAGAGAATGATATGGAACAGAGAGGCATGAAGCCTGAAAAGTCTAAAATATTTACTATCTGGCACTTTACAGAAAAGCTTTCCTTCCCCTCTTAGACCATGTGAACTGTTATATGAGCTAGAAGAAATATTTAGTGCGCATGATGTGAAATTTTTATTTATTAAAACTTTGGTGATGTTTAGATTATTCTAAAATTAACATTGTGGATGACCTATGATAAAAAATTCTAACTCTTTGCTATGTCTTTGCACAATATATATGACAGAAACTCTGAAAGTAGCACCGTAGGTTTAACATTTTATTTTATTGGTGTTAACTTTAATGAACATAAAGCTTTGTGATATGTATAAATGCTATTTAATAATAATATGAGGAACTAATAATATCTCTTATTCTTCTAAGAATATATACAAATCTCAAATACTAAGGGAGATTTAATACCAACATGAAAGTCATAGGTTGTAAATTGATTTTTCAGTCTTTCAGTGATAAATTTGGTTGGTATTTTCATGAATCTGCAAAGTGGTATTATTAGTGTGTATTGTATAATATTTGTCTAAATGAAGAATTATGAAGAGTATTGTTCTATATAAGAAAGATTCAAATTCATTTTAACTTTTCAATTTTTGATACAGATTTCCAAATTTTAAAGATTTTGATAAAAATCAGCTTCATATCTTAACTTGATTTTTTTTCCTTTTCACATCTATGTGAAAATCTGGAAGTGACTATAAAAAAGAGTCAAATTACATGAAAAAATGCTCCTCTTCAAGATCTAAAGCAGTTTAGCCATGACTACTGCAATGACATGCACTATAGCTGAACAAGCTTTCTTTTCTTTTAGTAAACACTGTCATTCAAACGTTTTAATTACTTATACTAAAACTGCAGAGGAGCTTTGGGTGCTAACAACCGCAATGGAAACATGATTTGGGAGAATGCATGAGTAAAGAAAATACTGATTTTTGTCAAAATTTGTAGAACTATAAATGAAGAGAAAGGTAAAACATGCAGGCATGATATATCATGTAATAAATAGGCCAGAAATCAAATGTGTGCCCAAAATGTGGCATAGTAAAAATTACTGATCAACCTTTAAATTTGATATTCAAATATATAATGTTATATCAAAAATATGACGTATTGTACCTAAGTGGAAAATCTTTATTTCCAGCTGAAAATTTGATTCTCAACTAAGGGGAGTGGAAGAGCTTGTTCCTTTGTCCCTGGCTTGCCCTCATTAGGCATTCAGCATCTAGTCATCCAACCTCTCTGGGTCCAAGTTTCCCAATTTGGAAAAAAAAAAAAGCATCCCTGTCAAATTTAAAGTTTTCTCTGGGGCACAAATAATATAGAGTATACTAAAATCCTTTAAATAATAAATTTATATGTAAATATTAGACTTTGTTTTTATTAAATCCATGGCTATACCTTCTTCTGTGTTTCTTAACTTTTCTAAATATTGCTTTCTTTTTTATTTTTTTTTGAGACAGAGTCTCACTTTGTTGCCCGGGCTAGAGTGAGTGTCGTGGCGTCAGCCTAGCTCACAGCAACCTCAAACTCCTGGGCTCAAGCGATCCTCCTGCCTCAGCCTCCCGAGTAGCTGGGACTACAGGCATGCGCCACCATGCCCGGCTAATTTTTTCTGTATATTTTTAGTTGTCCAATTAATTTC
>CAUYSK010040294.1:0-15331 GCA_963575035.1 Avahi laniger | reverse complement strand
GAGTCTCACTGTATTGCCCAGGCTAGAGTGCCGTGGCGTTAGCCTAGCTCACAGCAACCTCAAACTCCTGGGCTCAAGTGATCCTACTGCCTCAGCCTCCCGAGTAGCTGGGACTACAGGCATGCGCCACGATGCCCAGCTAATTATTTTTTCTATATATTTTTAGTTGTCCAATTCATTTCTTTCTAATTTTAGTAGAGATGGGGTCTCGCTCTTGCTCAGGCTGGTTTCGAACTCCTGAGCTCAAACAATCCGCCCGCCTCAGCCTCCCAGAGAGCTAGAATTACAGGCGTGAGCCACTGCGCCTGGCCAAACCCATTGTTTCGAAGTTTGTTTAATGAGAATAGTCAAACTGTTTTAGTGACCTCATTTCTTTCTCTAATGTTTTATTCTTTTTTTCATGCATTTTATATTCTTGATTTTATCATGAATGTTGTTGTACACGATTTTTGAGTTTTTCCTCCTAAATTTTTGAGATTGAAAACATAACATTTTGCTTTTAACTCACTATCCCAAGATGTGAAGAATTGTGAAATATGACTTTTTCTTGAAAAAAATCGTGGACTAAATAAAATTAAATATTTAAAATTTAAATCCTGCTCTTGGCAAGGATGCAGGAGAACATGTCCTCTCATACAGTGCTGTGGGAATATAGCCTTGATGGAGGGAACTTGGAATGTCTAACGATACTATAAATGCACTTACACTTTGTTTCATCAATCTCACTTCTAGGAATTTACCCTCAAGATACACTTCCAACAATATTAAAATACATATCTACAAGGTTATTCTTTGTAGCATCATTTGTAATTGCAAAATATTGGAAATTTGCTAAATGTCCAAACATAGGATATTGTTTGAATAAACTTTGCTGTGTAGTGGAGTACACAATGGAGTATAATGGAGCTGTAAAAACGAGATCATAGGATCATCTCTGTGAACTGATACAGAGTGATTTTCAGAAGATATTTTCAAATGAAAAAAGTAAAGTGAAAAATAGCTTACATATATATACATATGTGTGTGTGTGTATATATATATATGTACACACACACACACGTAGATATATGCTACCTTTTGTTTAAGAAAGAAAGGAAAATAGGGGGAAAATGCAGTATCTGCTTGTCTTTACAAAAAGAAACCAGAAAACAGTGAAATCGGTTACCTGTAAGAGGTAAGGGTTGGGGAGTGAAATGGGGCAAAAAGACACAAAAGAAATGACACTTCCCCAAGTGCACTTTTTGCATAGTTTGAATGGAAACATGCTGATATTCAACAAAGTGAAATGAAATCAGTAAGAATGGGAAAGTGAGAAGAAGATTCTAACACTGAAAGCAGCTGAAACAATGAATCCAATTGCATGTCAAAAGAATGCCATAGTCACACAGAAGGAAGGAAGAGAGGGAGGGAGGAAGGACAGAAAGAGAAAAGCAAAAAAAAAAAAAAAAAAAAAAGAAGAAGAAGATAGAGAGGAAGAGTGAGAAACTAATCCAAATAACTAATGGACACAAATTTTGACTATATGCCCTTAGTCATGGAAGAGGTGGGTGAGTAGGTGTGTAGGAAGGGGAAGAATTGCAAAGAAATCATGAATTCTGTTTAGTAGGCTTGTTTTTCAGAGTGGCACAGATGAAGAAATTCTGAAACCATTTTAGATGTGTTATAGGGTTGAGAAAAATGAATGAATGTGTTTTTGGAAAGCAGGGTTCCCACTGAGGAAGAAGGAACATACAAACGTGGAATGGGGGGAAACAAGAAAGAACACTGAAGGATAAATTGGAATTGGTGGCATCATGATTTCTAAAATATGTACATATCTGCGAATACATATGCAAAGATATGTTCATGTGTATATTTGTATGTATGTCTAAGTATACGTATATTATTTTTAGGCCCTGCCCATTGAATCAAGAGTCAAGAATCAAACACACCCTAGGAGCCACAAGCACACCCAATATCCAGAATCAGGGCTCTTCAATTAAATGGCTGATTCCAGCACCGGGCAGGGTAGATACAAGGAGAGCCTAGAATATCTTGTTATGCTTGGAGAGTAAGGAAGTACAAGGAGAAGGAGAAGGAGAAGGAGAGAAAGAAAGGAAGAAAGAAAGAAAGAGAGCGAGAGAAAGAAGGAAGGAGGAAAAGGAAGAGGAGGAGTAGGGAAGGGAAAAGGAGAGAGGAAGGATAGGTTCTTGCTTACAGTAGAAAGCCCAATGCCATCTAGCAGACGTGGGGGAAGGTCTAGAACTAGAAAAAATCAACATTGTACAATTATCATAATAAAGATTGTGTCAGGAAATAATTATGAATTGATACTAAATCTAGGAAGAAATTTTGATGAAGAGCAGGATATTTTCATCCCCTTAAAATATCTCTTCGCAGACAGCTTTTAGTTGCAAGAGAGAAAATCAGTAATAATGCATTAGAGAAATTGGAAACACTTTGAAGGCCCAAAATTCATGTCACCAATGAGGACCAGATGGACATCGTGTGCTTCCAGATATGATATCCCTAGAAAGAAACATCATCACCTACATAGCATTTCTACTGAGAATGGAGTGAGTAAATCCATTCATGACATAACACCAAACAAGCCCAAAATGAAGAATATTCTATTTAAAGAAAGAAAAAGGAAATATATTCTTCAAAGTGTCCCTTTTTCAGTCATCTAGCCAGAAACCTGAGGTTTTAGTTACTCCACTAAGCTGCACACTTCTGTCACTGTGCCCACATCTGGGGGCAAATGACAAAAGGGCAGAGAGAGAAGAAAAGCAGCCAGAGTGTGCTCCACCTTATTGGGATCACAGCTATACCAATCAGAGAGGAAGATTCTCCACTCTCAGAATCATGGCCCCTGTGGGCTCTCACTGTGGTCTCTGCTGCAGCTGCCATGAGATTGCTCAAGGGCTGGGAGTGAGAGAACAGGAGACAGAGAGAGAGAGAGAGAGAGAGAGAGAGAGAGAGAGAAAAGGAAATTTCTGCACTCTGATAATTAGGAGCTCTTTTTCCTGCTCTTTGAGCCAGAACTAGAGGGCTGCTCCCAAAGCTTGCTATTGTTCACTGATGACCACTTCTGCATTTTAGGCTGTCTTGAGTTCAGGCAGGGAGATGTCAAAGAAAAAAATTGATAAAATCATCATAGGTTGGGTGGTATTTCAAATTCTGATCTTCTTCCTCAATCTACCTGCTACTATTTACTTTTCCAAGTCCTAAAATAGTTGTTCCAGGCATTGTTCAGGTTTTATACTTTTGTTCAGAAGCATAGACACAGTGAAGTATGTTTATTGCATCTTACCTGCAACCAGAAGTGCTTTAGATATCTTTTTAGATTGATTTTTAATTTAATTCAGCTGTGATCAGAGAACATACTCTGTAACATTGTAGTATTTTACAATTTACTCATTTTTTTGTGGCCCAGTATATGGTCTTTCCTGGTAAACATATAATGTGCATATGAAAAGAAAATGTATTCTAAAGTTCTTGGGTATAACGGTCTATAAATGTTAATTAGCTCAAATTGGTTGATAGTGTCATTCATATTTTTCTGTAACTTCAGTGTTTGTTTGTTTATTTTTCTACTTGTCCTATCAGTTCCTGGAAAGGAGTAGTATATCATCAACTGAAATAGAGTATTCATTTCTATTCTTCTTTTCTTCTATGTGTTTTGCAGCTCTGTCATTAGGTGAATACATATTTATAACTGTTCTGGTTTTTTTGATATATGGATTCTTTTTTTACTATAAAATATTCCTCTTTATCTTTAATGATACTCCCTGTCTTGAAATATAGTTTTCTAATATTTATATTATTTGATGATATATTTTTTTCTGTCCTTTTACTTTCTACCTATTTGGATTTTTTAATTTAAAGTTTGTTTCTTGTAGATAGCATATATTTGGGTCTTGGTTTTTTATATAGTCTGACAATGTTTTTCTTTTATTTGGAATGTTTAGTCCATTTACATTTAAAATAGTTATATGGTTAGATTTATTTTGACCATTACATTGCATGTTTCTATTAGTCTCCCCTGTTTTGTTCTTTGTCCCTTCTTTCCTACTTTCTTTTGATTAATCAAATATATTTTGGCATTCTGATTTAAGATACTGCTTTGTATTTTCGGAATAAAAATTGACTGATACAAGATATAGTCCCCTTCATAATCTGTCATTAACTGTCTTTCCAACCTCATGCTCTATTAGCCTTCCTCAGGTCCCCTTTGTCCCTCTATACTTTGTGCACCTTAAACTTCTCAGTATGCCATCTTATCACCTTCTCTGGTTAGCCCATGCCTTCTGGGTAGCATAATGTACTCACAAACACAAACAAAATGATTGCAAGTGAAACTGCAGCCACTGCAGCTGGCCTGGTGCATTTGATAATATGGCACAGGAAGCAAATGTGGAGTAAGGATTTCAAGCCTTTCCTTTTCCTACCTCACCTTAATCACTCCCAAATGTTAGTGAGAAGGTATTCTTGTGCTACAGCAGCACCATTTTTTGCAGCGTATGCATAAAGGAAAAGCATACCTCCAGTATTGGATGAATTCGTGGAATAATAAATAAAAATAAAAATAGCTAGTTAAGACTGTAGGGTGAATATAGCTAATAATAATTTATTATATATTTTCAAAAAGCCAGAAGAAAGAATTTCGAATGTTCTCAACACAAAAAAAAATGATAAATGTTTGAAGTGATGGATATACTAATTACCCTGATTTGATCATTACACGTTGTGCACATGTATCAAAATATCAGTCTGTATTCCATAAATACATATAATTATTGCATGTCAACTAAAACTAAAAGGAAAGGATACAAAAAAAGAAATAGCTAGTTAAGGCTTTTGGAATTACGTTGGTTAAGGCTTTTTACCTTTAATTGTAAATACTGATTATAAAGAGAAAACGAATTTCTCTGTGGTTAGAATTTTAGCCATAATGTAAGAAAGTGGCCAGTCTGAGGTGAATTCATGTGAATCAAGAAAGGCACTGAAGAAGAAAAGAATTATTCAGGATGAGAGCTAAAAAAAATTAAATAATTCAAACATATCAAGATAGAGATATTTCTCATAGCCACTTCTGAACGTACCAATGTACATTAATTCCCTAGCGCAAAAGTCAGAGAAGGAGCAAACTGTGGCTATACCATTCCTTAATTGTAGAACAAGGTCTGTATCTATATTTCCATCTATATATAATCACTTAACCACATATTGAATTTTATGTAATTCTTTCCATATTGTGTATTGTGATCTTCTCAACTAATATTTTTACTCATGTAAAGTCTCAAGTTAAAAGAATCTCCTCAGGTATTATTAAAATGAAACAGCTAAATCAAGTGGTCTCAATTATTAATGCATTCCAGACTGTATTACTCAGTATCAATTAACTACATTTATTATAGAACAGTAAAGAACTGATACCTATTCCTATTTCTGCGTACACACCTTGTATCTCCTATGGTGTTCTCCAGCCTGGCAGCCCTTTCTCCACTTCTGTGGCTGGGTATCCTCTACTCACTTTCAAGACCCACCTTTATATTATTGCCTTCTTAGGCCGTACACAGACAGCAGTTAGCAAGTGATTATTCCTCTTCCATGCTCCCACAGCACTGTGCTCTTATCTCTGTCAAAGCTCTTATCATTTATATTAGATGCATCCATTTCTGTGTTTATTTTCCTCTAATCTATGAACACTCTCACAGCATCTATCATAGTTTAAGGAAGGAAAATATAAAGAAGAGACAAAGGGCATATAAAGGGAATGGGGGAGGCATACCATATTTTGTTCAATTAAAAATGAATACTTTTTTCATATTTTAACACCTATGAAATGGGGCTGTATCTTATAATCCTTTCTCTCTCACAGTCAAAATCTAGGTGGTGATCACAATGTAGCTGTCATTGCCTGCACGTACATGAACTTGTTCATTCCAAGTAGCATGTCTAAATGACTGCAAACCCATCTGAAGGCCATTTGACAAAGGAATACAAATCCTGGTTGTTGTCTGAAAACCACTATTGTCACTTTCTGGCAAATTTAAGAAAGGTTCAGCATCAAAACTTGCAAAATTTCTGTCGGCAGCTTGGGAGAAAATGCCAGAGACAACAATAAAGCATTATGTTAGGAAATACTGTATCACTAATGCTCTTGATAAAATGTTATGTAAATAAACAGTAAAAATTGATTTTAAAAAGTTAAAAAGGGTCTTAGATGAGTCTAATGCTCATATAGAGATATGTAAAGAAGTTTAAGAGTAACTCAACCAATTTATTTCACTTATATTTTTTCACTTTGGATATTCCCAAGAGTAATATGTTATTTTCTTTTGTATTTATTTATTTGTAAATTGGAAGACTTAATTTTTTTCTTTTTTTTTTAATTTCAGAATATTATGGGGGTACAAATGTTTTGGTTACATGAATTACTTTTGTGCAGTTTGAGTCAAAATTATAAGTGTGTCCATCACCCAGATAGTGTACATTTTACCCATTAGGTGTGAATTTATCCATTCCCTCCTTCACCCTCCCACCTGCTTGATTTCTGTTGAATTTTACTACCATATGTACACATGAGTGTTGATCATTTAGTTCCAATTTAATAGTGAGTACAGGTGGTGTTTGTTTTTTCCACTCTTGCGATACTTCACTTAGTAGAATGCGCGCCAGCTCTATAAAGGATAATACAAGACGTGCTAGATCACCATTGTTTTTTATGGCTAAATAGTACTCCATGGTATACATATACCACATTTTATTAATCCACTCGCGCATTGATGGGCACTTGGGTTGTTCCCACATCTTTGCAATTGTGAATTGTGCTGCTACAAACATTTGAATGCAGATGTCTTTTTTATAGAATGCCTTTTGTTCCTTTGGGAAGATGCCCAGTAATGGGATTGCTGGATCAAATGGTGGTTCTACTAGTAGCTCTTTGAGGTATCTCCATATTGCTTTCCACAGAGGTTGTACTAGTTTGCAGTCACGCCAGCAGTGTATGAGTGTTCCTATCTCTCTGCATTCACACCAACATTTATTGTTTTGGGACTTTTTGATAAAGGCCATTTTCATTAGAATTAAGTGTAAAAACTAACAAGCTTCTGGTAAAAATTTATATAAAAATGTAAAGAAACTAGAATAGCCAAAATTTTTTGAAAAATGAGAACAAAGGTAAATAACATAAATTACCTTAGTTCAATACTTATGATAATGCTACAGGAGTTAAGACACTGGTATTGGCATAGGCTAGACAAAGAGATCAAGGAAACAGAATAGAATGCCTAAAATTTAAACCTCACATTATGGTAATCACATTTTATTTTCCAAAAAAGACACTAAGATAATTTTATGAGGAAAAGATAGTCTTCTCAGCAAACTGTGATGGAAATCTGAATATCTATATGGAAAAAAAAATACACCTCCACTTTTACTTTACATCATATGTAAATATTGACATGAAATAAATCACAGGTCTAAACATAAAAGCTAAAACTGTGTAAAATTTCTGGAAAAAAAATTATCAGAGAGGTCTTCATGACCTTGTGAGAAGCAAATATTTCTTAAGTCACAAACATACATAAATGAAACATAAAAGAAAAATATTGATAAATTCAACTTCATCAAAATTTAAAACTTTTGCTCTTCGAAAAATACTATTAAAAAATCAAAAGCTAAGCCATAGATTAAATGAAAATATTTGTAATACACGTATCTTACAAAGGATTTATATCCAGAATATTGTAAAACAATGTTGTACAATAAAAAATGATCAAAAGTTTAAAAATGGACAAAATATTTGAATAGAAACTTTGCAAAATATAATAAAATATATAAATGTCCAATTAATATATTTTAAAAGGTTCATCATTAGTTGTCAGGGAAGAGAAAATTAAAACTATAATGAGGTACTGCTACCTTTCAGATCATTAAATGAGAAAGACTGACAGTATCTAGTAATGGTGAAGACGTTGAACAGTTGAAATTCTCTCACATATTGCTGGTTGGAACGTAAAATGATAGAACCATGTGTTAGAAATTTTGGGACTTTCTTATGAAGAGAAATATGTATTTACCATATAACTCAACAATCCCACTCAAGGTATTTACCCAGGAGAAATGAAAACATATGCCACACACATGCCAACAGAAAACTGTTCATAGCACTTTTCCTTTTAAAGAGCCCCAAGTTAAAGCATTCCAAATGTCCACCAATAGGTGAATGGATAAACACATTGCATTCTATTCATACAAAGGAATGCTACTGTACAATGTACAGAAATGAACATGTATATGCCACAACATGGTCGAGTGGATTAATAAAATGTGGTATATGTATACCACGGAGTACTATTCAGCTATAAGAAACAATGGTGATATAGCACCTCTTGTATTTCCTGGATAGAGCTGGAACCCATTCTACTAAGTGAAGTATCCCAAGAATGGAAAAATAAGCACCACATGTACTCACCAGCAAATTGGTTTCACTGATCAACACCTAAGTGCACATATAAGAATAACATTTATTGGGCGTCGGGCAGATGGGAGGGGGAGGAGGGGACGGCTATGTGCATACATAATGAGTGCGATGCGCACCATCTGGGGGATGGACACACTTGAAGCTCTGACTTGGGGGGGAGTGGGGGCAAGGGCAAAATACATAACCTAAACATCTGTATCCCCATAATATGCTGAAATAATAAAAAAAAAGCAAGTACTATAAAAAAAAACATGCAGACTGAAAGAAAATTCAAAAGAGTTTATACTGTATCATTACATTCACATGAAACTTTAGAAAAGACAAACCAAATTTATAGTGACGGAAAGTACATCAAGAATTGGGGCTAATCGTGTGGGGGTGCTTCAGAGAGAAAAATAAGGAATTTTTTGAAGTGATGAAAACACACATCTTGATTACATGGGTGTGTAAATTTGTCAAATACCTTTCTACTTAAACTAGGTAGTGTATTTTCTATTATTACAATTGCATGTTAATGAAGAGATTCTTAAAGAAAGAACAGGAGGCTGCCTGGCAAACCAGTGGGGAAGCACTTTCTGAGAGAAAGAACACCAGGTACGAAATCATGCAAGCATGAGGAAGGGTAACACACATGGGAGGCGTTGCTAATTAGTGATACAGATTCCATGAATCACAGAAAACATACACTTTTACATCAAGATTATTTTCTTCAAAGTGTGTCTACAATGATTTTAGATTGTCTAATACTGTAGGGAAAAGACAACATTTTCCAAAAGTTCTCTCCACTTGAACATGAGGAAAAAATAGAAGTTACTTTATAGAAATATTTTTTACTAACTTTAAATCGAAAAACTCACATGGTTGCCCTAACTCCCCAGCATCGATGCTGCATCAGCGTTTGGGTCCAGAAGGTTCTTGAGAATGTAATTCTGTACCAGCCAATGTTCACGTCAAACCTAGAAACACGTGCACCGGACTCCTGCAGTGCACTCTCATTCCCCACAGGAGTGTTTGCAAGGTGGGAGCTCACTTCTGGAAGTTCACCCTGAAGATATGTTCAGATGAAAGTAACACTTTTTGATTAAAGGATTTCACTATCGTTTATAATGATAAAGTAATATAGTCACTATTGTTTATAATAGTGAAAAATTAGAAGCCAACTGAAGTCAAACAATATGGAAATGATTAAACAATATGGTATGAAATGTGCTATGAATGTGCAGTGGTATAGAAATACATTTATGCTAAAAATGAAAGTTAAATTACACTCTGTTTACAACTGTTTTTGAAACCTTGTGTTTATGAATAAAGACTGGAAAGAATGGAGAATATGTTAAGTTAGGATTTATAAATACTTTTTTCTATTTTCTAAGCTTTTAAAAATATTGTATTATTTTTATAATAAAATAAATAAAAGTGCTGAATTTTCTGAGTTATGGAAGGCTTAAAAAAGTAATAAATAACGTACTAAGAGTTAAAAACTGCAGAAGAAACCTTCCATCTCGTTATGAGAAAATTATAACTTGACCATCAGAAGAGCACCAAAATTGATTAATCTAGTAGCGATTTTGTTTTTTAAGTGTTTTATTTATTGTATATATTTAAGGAGTATAACATGATGTTTTGATATACAGATAAAGAGTAAAATCATTACTACAGTCAAGCACATTAACATATCCATCGTCTCACAACCCTCTGCTCCTGATAACCACCATTCTACTCTCTGTTTCCATGCTATTCAAGGTTTTTTGTTTTATTTTTAAATTCCGCATATTAGTGAGATCATGCAGTATTTTTCTTAATGTGTTTGGCTTATTTCACTTAATATAATGTTCTCTAGGTTCATCCATGCTGTTGCAAATGGCAAGATCTCTTTTACTGAAATCTGAATAACATTCCATTATAAACATAATATATGTAATATAATATATATTCTCCACAATTTTTTTATCCATTCATCCATCAATGAAATCTTGTTTCCATATATTGGTTATTATAAATAATGCTGCAATGAACATGGGGGAACTGATATTTTTATGAGGTACTGATTTCACTTCCTTTGGGTATATACTCAGAAGAGGAATTGCTGAGTCATATGGTAGTTCTAGTTTTAATTTCTTTAGGAGCCTCCATATTGTTTTCCATAATGACTGCACCAATCTACATTTACACCAACAGTATACAAGGGCTCCCTTGTCTCCGCAGCTCACCAACACTTATCTCTTGTCATTTTGATAACAGACATTCTAACAGGTATGAGGTGATATCTCACTGTATTTTTGATTTGCATTTCCCTGCTGATTAGTGATGTAGAACACCTTTTCATATAGCTATTGGCCATTTTTATGTCTTCCTTGGAGAAATGTCTATTCAGGATCCTTATCTTGCACCACACACAAAAGTCAATCCAAAATGGATTAAAGACCTAAACATAAGACCTGAAACCGTAAAACTCCTAGAAGAAAATCTGGGGAGAAAACTCCTCAATATTGGCCTTAGCAAGGAATTTTTGTATATCTCCCCAAAAGCACAGGCAACAAGAGCAAAAATAACAAAGTGGGACAATCTCAAACTACAAAGCTTCTGCACAGCAAAGGAAACAATCAACAAAATGGAAAGGCAACTAATGGATTGGGAGAAAATATTTATGAACCATATATCAACTAAGGAGTTAATATCCGAAGTAAACAAGAAATACACATAACTCATCAGCAAAAAAATCCAAATAACTTGATTAACCTAGTAGGAATTTTTAAATACAATTTATATTTCTCAATATTGAATTCAACCCTAGGAAGGAGAAAGAGCTTGTAACTTTCATTCAAAAGTCCTGGATTGGAGTTCTAGTTCTCCCACTTAATATATATAATATGGGGCAAATCATTTAACTTAAAGGTATGTTTACTTATGTATACAAGAAAGATAATGGTAATGCTCCCCAAATTCACCCTTTGGTATAACTCGTAAAAATTATAGGAGATAACAAGTCTTTTGTAAACAAAGCATTGGCTACTGGCATTTGTCAGCCTTCATTGTTTGGACTAAGTTTCTACCACACCAGCCTCCCAAAGAGGTTGAGTTTGAAACAGAGTCAATTAGATATTTTGTGATTTCAGAAGAATGTGTAAGGAGACTGATCCAATATCAGCACTACTTCAAATTGATCCAGTCACCCATAGGACATTGAGATTTCCATGAATGATAATTAGGAATAATGAAAAAGAAAGCCTGAACAAAGATTTCTCAATTTTCTTTGAGTAAGAAAGAAAAAGAAGAAAAAACAAATGCCATGAAAACTTTGGAAGGCAACAGGGAGATCTTTAGAGGAGATAAGAACCTATAATGTTGATAGCCAAATTTCCCTCTGAGGTGGATACCTAGCTGACAACGATCAAGAGGTAGAGCCCAACATAGTTTCCTAGGGAAAGAGTGGTCCTTCCTGTGCCAGGTAGCTGGACCCCTTGAATTGCCAGAACAGTGGTGCAGACGGCATGCAGATGTGTTAGCAGCGTAGCAGAGGCCGGGCAACCAAAGGTTCATGGGCTACAGTCAACTCTCAGTCAATGCTAGTCAATGTTTAATGAAGAAGATGAGAGGGGTGCGGCACCCCAGACGCTCTCACAATAGTACTTTCCAGATCAGAAAATCTTATAAAATTGGTATAGCTTTGCTTCCAACATTCCTTGCTTTGCGTGCTACCTAAAGGCAGGGGTGGGGGGGCAGGCGGGAAGGGTTTCTTCTACAAATCGATCCCTAGTCCCGGTAATATTGGTAAGGTGATGGCACAGCAACCACACTGCTTCCAGAAGAAACTTCTTGACTTGCTTTTATAATCTATTACCTCTCAGTTGGCAAGTAGATTTGCTCATCCCTGAAGCAAGAGGAATGATTTCTGATTTGGTTGCCAAATATTTTCAGAAATTCTGAATTCATTTATTTAGCAAACATTTATACAGCACTAAATTTTTACCATGTATTATCTCAAGCACTATGCAAAATATTAACTCTTTTAATCTAACAGGCTGTGTTTTCTGCGGAGTCACAGTGGCCTGCCCACAAAGACAGTGCTGCAATTTTAACTGGCTCCACACTAACTGGAAACATTGCTTTGTCTAGTTCCCACCAATTGCAGACGATTCCCCACAGTGTGTTCTCCAGGGCTTTGTCCTGATGGGAAGTAAATGGCTTCTATTGCATCCTGAGGAAGTCTGGCCATTAGAAATGTTTCCTTTACTTGAATTGATCCCACTGCAGGCAGGGAGAGGACATTTGCCCACCTTACCTTTTATCTCATCTCCTTCCCTGATATTTCCACCTTTCCGAGCCGCATGCCTGACAAACATATCATAAGACAGATACTCTTCTTGGTGATATAGATGTCTAGTTTTCAAAAATCTTCAATCAAATTTTGGTCCCTCGAGCCCTCTTTTTCTTCTTTCCATTCTTTCTTGTTGGTTAAAACCTTTCTAATAATCAGGTGTCCAGAACTGTATCATCTTATCACTTTGCAGGTTCAGTTTCCAGGTTTTGTTTACTGTTACTCTAGGGCTTTTACGGCATTTCTGCCTTTCACTGGATATCTCTGTTTCCAATCATTTATCTCCAGGCACTTAGCTCCTTCCTATTTCAAACTTTAGTTATTTTCTTCTTCAAATTTCTAGTCTTACTGGGTTTCTTTCTACCACTGCTTGTCAATCTATAAAGTATGCAACACTTCCAGGTTTATAATTCCCATGTTACTTAATTCTTCAAAATCATTTTTAACAGTTAAGAAATGACAACAATAGCTAATAGTATTATGTTAATAATGATAAAAGAGCTAACCTTTATTGAACACTTTCTACATGCCAGACACCATGCTAAACACTTTCATGTATAATCTTATAGTAAATCATGATCTGTAGGTTGCTATTGTCATCCTCTTTTTATAGAGAAAGAGACCTGAAGTTTAGAAAAATTAAGTAGCTTTCTTGAGGTCACAAAGCTGCTAAGTGAGCAGTCTAGAATTTGAACCCAGGTTGTGGGCTTAACCATGAACATACATTGTTTTCACCCATATTTAATAATGATCTTATGTAAAAAGGATTTTATTTCATTTCAATTTTTTTAAATAATAGAAATATAATGAAAAAATCCTTGATAGTTAGCTTAATCTTTTAAAAAAGTGTACTATTAGAGGATTAAGACAGGCTTTCTTCACAGAGATACATACAAAAACACAAAAACTGAAGGAGACTTCAGAGATTATCTACTTCAAATATCTCATTTGAAAGCTGCGGACCCTGCGGTACAGTTAAATAAACGACTTGCTGGAGGTTACAGAATTAGTTGGCAACACAACTCAAATTCCAGGTTTCCTTCTGTCCCAAGGTTCTACCTCCATGTCAGGGGGAAAACAGCTCCTTGGGAGCCACCCAGGTGCTGATCTCTGGGCCTCTGCGGCTCTCTCTGAGCCAGAGGACCAGAGCCCACTATTGCTGCATCTAAGCTGTAAATGAGTCTTGCATGTTACCCTCCCAGGGTGGCCCCTGCCATCATCCCCCTGCCTACCTTTATTAAGGTGTAGGCCAGCTCCTTGCCCTGGATGTGGCCTTATATGATGACAGCCTACAGAGTCTGTTTATTTCTTCCCTGGTCAGACACCCAACACAGCTCTGTCACTCGTCACTCCATTTCTTCTGCCTGGCGTGCTCTGGCCTTCACTTGCTTCAAACTATCAACCCTCCAAGGTCCAGGTCATCTCCGCCACATCCCTGGAGGCCTCTCTAACCACCTCAGGCCAAAATGATCTCTCCCACCTCTGAAGCACTGGAATTCGTATTTCCCAAGCCACTCATTTACCACTTATCATATGCTGCCCTGTATTGTCTGTTTGGTATCTTTTTGTCTAAGAGCCTAGCTTGCCTGGAGGGCAGAGATCATATCTTATTCATCATTGTATCCACCACATCGCTTAGCCTAAGGCCCAGGACAAAATAGGTGTTCTATAAATGTTGATTGATTTATTGTACCTGGAAATGAAAATGACTTCCTTGCTTCTGTGGTGACCCAAGAAAAGAAAATAACTTTTCTGAGACTCATGAGATCAACTGAGAAAATACTTCTAGAACTCTCAAAAGAAAAATAATTTGAAGTACTTACAATTATATGAACAAGATGGTGTCTATGAGTGGTTAAAATAGCTAAAAATCTTCTACTTGTTATCTGGTATCAGACAGACAAAAACAAACAATTGATCATTCTACATATTTAGACTTTTAAAGGCATTTTTCATTAAATTTTTTAAGTCAGTTATACATATAGACATGGCTTGAAAGTTAGAGTAGTTGCCCATCATCAGATTATTAAAAGTAGGGAAAACCAAAAATCATAATCCTAAAATTCTCAACATGTAGTGTTCTAATTTTGGGAGTTTAAAAATTCTATTGGAATGAATCAACATATTTTTATGACTTTCTTCATTATGCTAACATCTTAAATAGCGAGAAGCCAAAACTCTGAATTGTACCTATAGACAAGTTAATCTAACCTCTATTAGAGAAGACTTTAATTCAGAAACAGAAACTTTCACTCACTTTTTTCCAGTGGCTTTATTTGGATTATTTTTACCCTCCTAAGAGTAATGGAAAGCTTTGACTATCTTTTCCTGATATCTCCATGTCATTTATCAAAAGACAGATCATTTGGAAGGAAGCCAATTTGGTCAACATACTGCATTATGTTTTTTTTTTTTTTTTGAGACAGAGTCTCACTCTCTTGCCTGGAGCGAGTGCCGTGGCGTCAGCCTAGCTCACAGCAACCTCAAATTCCTGGACTCAAGCAATCCTACTGTCTCAGCCTCCCAAGTAGCTGGGACTACAG
>CAUYSK010040292.1:0-43211 GCA_963575035.1 Avahi laniger | reverse complement strand
CTCCCAAGGCTGGGGTGAAATCGCCACCTAGCAAATATGACTTTCCATCCCTGCCTTCATTAGAAACAACCATGAAGCTATGTATATCTCATGCCACACACAATGCAGTCTTGAAAAGACCAAACATAAGGTAGACATTTTTAAATTAATTTCTTGAAAGAAAAAATTTACTTGCTTTCTATAAAAATGTCTTTTGTGAAAAAAATAAAAGACAAGCTGATTTTGAGTTAGCACTTAAACCAGTGATCTCTGGAGTGTATCAGTTCAGACCAAGGCAAGCACCTAGGGAAGGCAGTTTAGCCTCACCCTCTTCCCAACTGAGGGCCTAGAGACAGTTAACCCTACTTCTGTAGGACTCAGTTTTCTAATCTGTAAAAATGGCCAGAATTCTTACCTCATCAGGTTGCTGTAAGGATTAAATGAGACTATATATGTGAGGTATGTAGCACCATGTCTACTATTAAATACATGCTGAGTAAAATAGTAGCTGTGAAAATGAAGGAGAAGAAAGCATACTAGTTTCTAGTATATACTAGTTTATACTAGTCTCTAGTATAAAATGAGAGGGCTTCAAAGGTGATGGGCATTAAACACAGGGAGAGAGAACATGCAAATGAGGTCATTCGTATCCCATATTAACTTATCCAATGGTCAGGATAAACTTTTCCCTAGCCATTGTAGCTCGGCAAATGCAGCCATCTGCTGGTATAGGGGATGGAGCGGATTGGTTGCAGGACCATCCACTTATTCCAAAATCTGCACATACTCAAGTACCGCAGTCAGCCCTGCAAAATGTGCTTATGCCAAAAATAGGCCCTCAGGATTTGTGGGTTTCCCACCTTCGAATACTCTATTTTCAATCCATGTGTTTGAAAAAAATCTCGTGTAAGTGGAGCAGAGCAGTTTAAACCCATGTTATTCGAGGGTCAGCTGTAATGTCTGTTCTAGTTTCTGGGTGCCGAGGTGTGCTTAGAAGCAAGTTTGTGCTTCACTCTGGCTCTGGACCACTTCCATCTCTTGCCAGTGTTTGGAGAAGCAATAGTGGGTCCCAAACTCAGTGTCACATCATAACTTCAGAAGAGACAAACAGTTCAGTGGACTAGCTGGGAAGCCTGGTGGGAGGGAGTTGAAAGCAGATGAGCATTTCCTTATCATGATCTGTTCAGCCAAGGAGAGAATTAGTGCTATGAATTATCCAAAACCACACCCCACTTAAAAATTATTGTTATTTTGTTTGGAGCTTTATATTATTGAATACATCTTGCTGCTAATATTAAAGGACCTTATACTACTTAAATAAATTGACAGAATAGCTAAGAGAATATGCTACTTGATTGAAGAATCAGACCTTGCACTTTAAAATTTCTTCCAAAATTTTAAATCAGGAAAGCAAGTCATTGGCCCCTGAAAAATTAAGTAGTCACTATATTGAGCAGGTCCCTTCTACTGGGTACATTGACAAAACATTTTAAGGCAATACAATAAATTCTGCCCTGTGAATGTACTACTCAATAGAACAATAGGAAGAATGCAGAAATTTGAACCATCTAATAGCTGAGAATGTCCCTATAGCAATGCTTTGCTGTCCCAGACCACATGTCCAAGAGTAAAGGCAAATGTTTCTGCATTGTACGTATTTCTGGGCATTCCCCGGTGAGAAAGGAGGCAAATGGGCTCGCTGATACTTATATCACATTTTATTTTCAAAAATCTTTAGAAACACTAAAATCAGTGAATCTGCACAAAGCAAAAGCCATTGTCCTAATTTTATGTCTGGAGACACTGAAGCAGGGACTTTTCCTAAGAGAGAATGCCAGTGTCTCCAACCAAATTAAGATTCAGGATTTCCCGACTTCTGATTTCATAACCCAGACCACTCCTTCAGACCCTTGCCTTGGCAGACAAATAGTCCATTGAGGCCAAATTTCCTGCTTCCCAAACAAGGAATTGTAGCAGCTCACAAGTGTGATCTTGATCCAATGCGTTTTCTGGCAGGAAAAAAACATCGGTAACATTTTGCCGGTTAGGTAGAGATGTTCATGCATAAAGGCGTGCTAGTTACTCGTTCTGCTTATAGAAGGATGGAAAGCACAAAAATCTACCAGGGGGATTTGTGCCCCTACCTAGTCCAGTGGACCAGAGTGAATTTTTTCAGCCTGGACCTGACTAGGAAGTAGAGCCTACCCCTCATCACTCCAGAAGTTTACTTTCCCTGAGTAGCCGACCCACCTCCCGTTGCTGTTGGTTACAGAAACAGCTGGGCGAATGCCACACTGGGTGGGAAGGAGGTAAGAGAGTATGGGAGACAGTCACCTCTTTGATTTTGAAGAGCTTTTAGAATTTCCTAATTTACACTCTGTAAATAACCAAAATACATCTCTTTCTCTGAGACTTTCTTTATGTGCTGACTACAGTTAGCTAGCAATGTCTTTAGTGGTTATAAACAGTTTCAATCTGTATTTTTAAAACCATTCAAATACAGAAAAATAATTTGAATGTTATGTATATTTTAAAAACATGTTATAAAGTTGAAATATTTATATAGATATGTAGATATAGTCCAGCCATCATCACTTAGAATAAATATTCAAAGAGGAAGGTAAGCATTAAGTGGACACCGTCTTCACCTGCCCTGCTCTCCCTTCTTAGACCTAGTCAACACTCTGCATCTACCCCTCTTCTACTCATATGGAGTGATATGTGATTTATCCGCTTGCATGGCTGTCTGCTATTAAACCATTAGTTCCTTCAGAGCAGGGATCATGCGTCGGTTAGTTTTGTATCACTGGTGCCAAACACTGGGCCTGGAATACAGAACCTACCAATCATCATTTTAAGGGTTTTCACCAGCCAATAGATTTCTTTGAAGTTGGAGGGGTTTTTTGTTTTTGTTTTTTAGGGAAATGAGCTAGGTGCGGTGGCTTATGCCTGTAATCCTAGCACTCTGAGAGGCCAAGGCAGGAGGATTGTTTGAGCTCAGGAGTTCAAGACCAGCCTGAGCAAGAATGAGACCCCGTCTCTACCAAAAATAGAAAAATTAGCCAGACGTGGTGGCGCATGCCTGTAGTCCTAGCTACTCAGGAGGCTGAGGCAGGAGGATCCCTTGAGCCCAGGACTTTGAGGTTGCAGTGAGCTATCATGATGCCACCACACTCTACCCAGGGGGACAGAGCTGGACTCTGTCTAAAAAAAAAAGAAAGAAAAGAAAATGTATGACCTTTGTATTACATGCTTAAAATGGCACATACTTAACAGTGTGCTTTATGCAAAGACACATCCTCCCTACCCAGGTCAATAATTCTCATGGAAATGGAAAACCCTGCAGCAAGTCAGCTGATTAGCAAAGCACCATTTTGGACTCAAGGTCTCTGATGCTATAATCCTACCGACAATTCAAAGATATCTAGAAAAAAGTTCAGTGGGCTGCATAATCTGGAGGGGAAATTTTTTTTTTTTTTGAGACAGAGTCTCACTCTATTACCCTGGGTAGAGTGCTGTGGCATCAGCCTTGCTCACAGCAACCTCAAACTCCTGGGCTCAAGCAATCCTCCTGCCTCAGCCTCTTGAGTAGCTGGGACTGTAGGCACGCATCACCACGCCTGGCTAATTTTTCTGTTTTCGTAGAGAAGGGGGTCTCCCTCTTGCTCAGGCTGGTCTCTAACTCTTGACCTCAAGCAATCCTCCTACCTTGGCCTCGAGTGCTAGGATTACAGGTGTGAGCCACCACACCCGGCATTGGAGTGGAAATTCTTAGCTCAGAATTTTGGGGAGGTTGGAGAGAAAGTGGAGAAGACGAGGACGGATTGGAGAGGGGCCATGATGGCTGCAAATCCAGAAGTCCTTTGAACAAAGCAAAAGCAGCAGGGTTCTAGGAGGGCTAGATTCCCTAAATTGGAAAATGTATTTGTTTCACTCTTTGGAATACTGTCCCAAAGTGCTCATAAAGCTATCACCTTCCATTGTCCCATCCTTTAGTCACCATGCAAGCAGAAGGCATTGTAACATTAAGTAGAAAGGAAATGGTTCAGATGATAGACTCTCCTCATCACCACTCCCTCACCCCCCAACCCACCCAAGAATAAATAAGCAAGTCAGACTCTGCACCCTGCCCACTCCTCATTCCAACTGCACATGCCTAGATGGTAGGAAGCTCAATGCCAGCTAGGCCTTCTCAGGAAAAGATTTCTGGGAGAAGGCATGCATCGAATATCATAGCAGACATGGCTGAGGTTTATGATCTTGAAGAATACCATGGACATGACTTCTTATTGCAATGACAATGTAAAGACAGAAGGAAATAGGCTTCTGTTCACATATGCAAGGAAGATACGATGTGGTTCAAAACCACAACTATAACTTACATGTAGAATTTTGGAGACATAGGTGATATGTGAGGGAGTATGATTATAGCAATAAGTTGGCAGACCATGAGGCAAGGAATAGAAAAAGGTATCCCAATGCATGAGTCCCAGAATTTAATACTTACAGACTCTCTTGTTTTTGTTTGTTTCTTTGTTTTGAGACAGGGTCTGTCACCCAGGCTAGAGTGCAGTGGCATCATCATACTCACTGCAACCTCAAACTCCTGAGCTCAAGCAGTCCTCCTGCTTCAGCCTCCTGAGTTGCTGGAACTAGAGGCACATACCACCACACCTGGCTAATTTTTCTAGTTTTTTGTAGAGATGGGGAGTCACTCTTACTCAGGCTGGTCTCAAACTCCTGGTCTCAAGTAATCTTCCCACCTCGGTCTCCCAAAGGATTAGGATTATAGGCATGAGCCACCAGCATTAACATAAACATCAGTTTTCTCTGTGATTTATTCAAGATTAATAGTAAAATTTCCCACCAAGAACTATCTATTTGAAAGCTGTGCAGTTACTCTCAGCCATATATTCCATTTAATGGATCTCTTAAATGTCACTAAATATTGTTAAGTACTCAGTTCATACTGGGATTAAAAGCCACATCCGTAGGGAGAGGGACACCAACAAAACCAAATTTAGAGCTTCTATTCTGAGAGAAATCAAGCCTGGCATGGAATATAACATCTTTTGAATAAGGAATATGCCTTTTTTTAAAATTCGTAACTGTGTAAGGGTTTCTTGAGAATTTTCTTCTTCTATTTTTTTTTCCATTATTGGGTAAGAGATTTGAAAAACTACTTGATTTATAATACCGAATTCTTTTTCTAAGATCAAAAGAAAGTGTTTGAGGCAGAATCAAGATGGCCACAGATTTTTTGACATTCCTCTCATTGAGAGGTAGGGTCTACTTTCCTTTCCCTTGAATCTGATCTGGCCTTAGTGACTTTCTTGACCAATAGAAATTAGCAGATGTAGTATTCTGGGACTTTCAAGGCTAAAACATAAGGAGTCTTATATCTTATTTCTGAGACTTTTGGGACACTCATTCTGGAGCTCTGAACCACCACGTAAGAAGTCCAACTTCCGTGGTGGAGTGAACGTGAGACCACAGGTAGAGGGAGAGGTCCAGCTGAGCCCAGCCTTCCAGCTGTCCATGCCAAGGTTATGGGAGTGAAGCTATCTTGGGCCCTCTGAACCTGCCCAGCCACCAGCTGACTATCACTGAGTAACCCCAGCTGACACTAAATGGAGAAGGAGAATCACCCATCAGAGCCCTACCTGAATTCCAGACCCACGGAATTATGAAATCTTAATAAAATGGTTGTTGTTTCAAGCCACTAAGTTTTAGGGCAGTTCGTGATGAAGCAATGGTAAACCAAAACACATATGGTATAAAGTTCCCACGAAGGACTCCTCTGATGGTGGCCGTCAGCTTCTGTTCAGCTTGCCACCTCCTCTGCCATTGTCACAGCGGAGCAAGTTCACAGTGCTAGGCTGTGGTTGACCAAGCTACTGAGTCATGCTCTTTGAGAAATGACATCAGTTACACTGGCTAAAAGGTAACTAAAAAGAATTTTGGGGGTGATGATTTCATGGCTCCATGACTAATTCCCAACAACGCAATAATAGTTCTAAAGCATGTGCCATGGGGTAGGTTTTATACACTTTCCTCCAGCTTCTTGCTTGGGGCAAGGGTGAGAGGGAACTGAAGACAAAAGTGACTCTGTCTGGCATTGTGTGATTCGGGATGGCTTCCACAGATCCACACAGTGCTCCCTGACCCACTTCATCTTTGTTTTAAAGAGTCTTTTCTAGTCCTTGGTTGCCATTAGCATTAAACATATCCATGATGATAAAGAATTTGAAAATGGCACTATGAAGTTTCTGGTAAGTAGGAGGGCAAATTCCAAAGTGTCATTTGAACACTGAGCCTAAGAACTCCAGCACAAGGGAAGCTTTCCAAAACTTAGATGATCCCCCACCAAAGTCACTCAGCCTCCCTCTTCATTAAAGGTTTTTTGTGGTTTTACCCCCTCTCCAGCTCTAGTTTCATTTTGTGACAAGGTTCACGGCCTTACGTGCCATGAGCAGACAAGCTTATCGAGTGCACTGTAAATCTAATCAGCTTGGCACAGGGGTTTCATGGGAGCCGCGTAAACAATAGCTGGGGTTGTGTTAAGCTTCAGTGACTCCAACTGATTCCCAGTTTGGTTCATTTGTGCAGAACAGTCAGAGATACAAAGCCAAGCCCGTTAATTTCCAAAGAGCAATTCTAACAGGAATGAGCTGTTGATCCCCAGGAGGTTTTCACTGCAAGCTCTAACTATGGGATTTTATTTATGGCATAAGGTGTGTCTTTGAGTTACTCAATATCCTTCCATTTCCCCAATATTCTGTATTACTAAGGAGATCCTGGCAACTCTTGTTGAAATTGGAACCCTGTGGAGAAATGAGCAGAGAACTTCTCTATATGGCCTCTATAATGGTGATCAAAGTGAGGTCCTGGATCCCCCACCCATGATTTCTTTTCTTTAATGTAGTTGTGCCCCAGGTTACTGCTGACAAATGGACTTAATTACTTTCAGTTCTATTTCTCATTCACATAACTTTTACAGAAACACATTCATTTTTTAATGTGAATTTCACTCTCAAGATTGTAAAGTTTATGTAGTTACAGTACTGAAGTCACACCAGTTTTCAATCTCCTAAATCACACATGCTTAGTTTCCAGATGGAAAAATGAATATTCACCACAGCTCTATTAGGAATGCCAATTTCCCATCACTCCCTAGCATTGGGCAATGCAGTTATAATACTGTGTTAATTTAAGACATCTTCTGGTCCTCCGAACCTTGTATTTACATACTAGCTGAAACTGCAAGTGGAAATGAATGGGGCTGATGATATTTGCCTTATCCCAATTCTTCCGTGAGGAGGGAAAAAAGCACTTATGCTTGAAATAAGCAGATGTGAAAACACTTCTTACTAATCAAAATGTTTACCACTAGGTTATGAGAGGCTGCCTATTTAGAGGTAGTGAACCTGGTATGTTTAGCAAGGCGAATATATTTAGTGTGACAGAAACTTAGAGCAGAACTTTTGCAGCTTTGTTCAAGATGACCTCTAGCAACACCACACTTCATTGTTTATTAGACTTTTGGCAGTTCATGAACCTGGATCCAGAGTACCTGTTATGTCTATTACAATAAAGACCCTCATGCCAATATACTTACAGCTTCAAGTCACTAGACCCAGAAGTGATACAGGGGAAAAAATGCAAAGGATGATATCACTATGAGATTCAAAAAATTATCTTTGTATAATATTTATGTTGAATTAAGGAAACTTTAATTGGAATAAATTAAATCAAGTTTCTAGTATTCTGGAAGACAACAAAAATTGTGTAGTTGCTCTCAATTTGATCCCTGCAGTTGAAAATATGCATAACAGGAAATTCATGAATATATATATCATATATATCATATAATATATATGAAGATAGAAAATTACCAATGTGATTCTGTAAAGAGCTGAGCATAACAACCTGTTTACTTTCTTTCTATAATAAATTTATGGTGCATAGACTGGTAGAAGGTGCCATAGGAAATCCATTTGTATTTTCTTGATTAAGGCCATTGTGATTGTAAAATTGATGAAATCCCACCTGAAACTAGCATAAGCTATATAATTGATATTCAACAAAAGGTTATGGAATTAATTATGACAATAAAACTAGCATTTGTGGGGTATTTACCCTGTAGTAGATACTGTTCAGAACATTTTAAATTGACGATTTTTTTTTAATCTTCACAATAGCTTGTATCATATACTCTTAGTGGCCCCATTTTATACATGAGAAAAGTAAGGAGCAGCAGGGACATACAAGTCCCCCAAGTCACACAGCTCAGAAGTGCTGGAGCCATGATTTGACCCGAGGCAGGCTGGTTCCCAAGTCTGTGGGAAAGTCCCCCCACACAACTGCTTCCCAGAGCATGTGACTCTGTAAGTTACTAATCAAGAAAAAGTATTATCTTTTGACTTTATTTTGGCATGAGTTAGAGTCATAGCTTATGGATAGAACATAAAAGGTAGCGGTGTTCAATGGGACAGTGTCCACCTGAGATGTTCTGAAGGAAGTCCCATGGGGTTCATTCTTATAATTTATCTTATTTCATATCAATGTTTATTAGATGGACAAAAAATGTTGGAATACATACCCCCGATTTTTATATGCTGATAAATTTAGTGGAATTGTTAATATTTTAGGAGACCATGGAAATTCAAACTCAGAAAAGGAGAATAGTTCTATAAAAACTATTCAATTCACTTAAGATGTGCCAGAGATGTTTGTTAATCCCAGTGCCAAATCAGCCACTCTTAGCTGCTTATTCTTTGAATGACAACCTCACATACTCAGCACAGATGACTGGACATGGGTGAATGCCTGACCCAAGGATGTTGGGTCACTCTTGGGTTACAGTCATTCTGCACACAGGCTGGAGTGAAAAATGAGCTGGGCCATTTTTATCAAATCTTCACTCTTGGGAATTTGCCTTGAAAGCAGTGACTCAGCTGGCAACAGTAGCTGAAGTTAGAAAGTCATCCTGTAGGGAAGGGAGAAGAGAGAGTATCATGACCATGTATATGCATGTGTGAGCCAAAGCAGTGGGGGAGCAGAGGCTTTGAGGAAGCAGAGCAAGGTGGTCAGTTTAGAGATAAATGAGACAGAAATACAGAACGAAAGGGAAATGAGAGGATATACACAGGAATGAACATGAGACACCAGAGAGCGGCCCTGCTCCAAGCTGCAGAGGTTCCTGGTGGCTCTCAGGTTCCACTATGGTCCACAGGTGCCCTTACAACAAGCCCCATGGCCTTAGATAACTCAAGAGAGTCTTCATTCCTTGCAAACAGAAAAACCTAATCAAAAAATCAGATAAATGAAAAATGTTTCACTTTGGACAGAATTCTTCTACTCCAAAATAAGTTAGGGAAATATTGATACACAAAAAGCAAAATTACCTAAAAATTAAGAATAATTTGCAAATGTGAAAGCATTGTTAAAAAATACAATATTGCCCTGTATGAAAAGGAATGTATAATGTAAGTCGTGATTTTTTAAAAGAGCTCAGGGGTTATTTTCTGCTCTGTTTTAATCAGATCTTACTTAGCACACGTTGTTTTGGTCACCCTTTAAAAAAAGACATAGAGCTCCTGATAAGGGTTCTGATAATCAAAATTATTAAAGTGTGACTTACAAATGAAGTTATAAGGAATTGCTATGTGGCCTAGAGAGAAGAAAGCTAAAGAGTGACTTCTTTATGGTCTTTGAGAATATGGAAGGTTTTTAAGCACAATTATTTCTTGTATTCATAGAAGTAAAACTGAGCTTTTGTCAAAGCTTTTCTGTCAAACATGAGGAAGAATCTATTGACAGCCTGCAGAAGAAGGCCAAGGACTGCCTAGACCTGTAGATGTTCAAGGAGAAATTTAGAAAACACCTGGAAATCTTAGATGGTTGACAAAAAGGGTTCAGTAATGTCTTTGGATGTGTGCAGCAGATAGAAATACACAATGCCCTTCCACAAAGGCCACGGGAAGTCATGAGTCAGATGTGAAGAAGGAAGAGCTGGAGCACAGAAGAAAAAGAGGAAGAAAAAGAAACAAGCAAAGAAGGGAAGTCTGTTGGAGAAAGTGGTCAAGTTAGCACTCACCTTTTGGCTGATGTCTGAAGGTCACTCTGACCCCTCTTAGTTTGTACGGTATAGTATGTAACAGGCTGGTCAACACTGAACCCCATCTTTGCTTAGAAGGGAGTCAAGTTGAGCGTGCTAGGGTGCTGTTCCCCTGATATTTGGGGAGGTGGTTATAACTTGGTCTGATTTGAAGGAACATTCTCTCCAGTCTTTCTATGACTAAAGCAAGTCCACGCCCAGATACCTGAGGGTTGTGCCTCAACATGCCACAGTTGAGGTAACGTAACCTCAGGTGCTGTTTATCTGAAGGGCTCCCACGGGCACTGAGCACCTAGTAGCTGTTCAAGAAAAAGGGGCACCAGTACAGGGGAAAGACCAGCACCTTCCCACGGCAAGCATTCACCCCTCTCAGACCTGTAACTAGAAGGGGGTGACGCCTTGCAAGCTGACTGCTGACTCTCATGGCTTCAGACAAGCCATTAGTTTCCATTCAGTCCCTTGTAGGCAAATGGGACACGTGGGGCTGAGGTACAGGGAGTGTGTGTTTAGCACAAGTGCCTAATCAGTCTCTGCACTGTGGCCCAAGATATCAACAGTCCTGTTTCGCCAGAAGAAGAAAAAAGGTGCAGCTTAAATGATTGGCAGGGCAAGCCAAAGCCTGAGCAATGTTTGTGATCGTTCCTTGCTTTCCCTCTCAATTAGGCACAACTCTGACTTCTAATCTAATTCCATCACAACTTTCTCTGTGCCCCTGGAGTGCTGTTGTCAGCCTCTATTATTCATCCATAGAATAGGGTTAGCAGTGCCTATCTCCAAAGGATGATCAGCGGGTCCGTGCCAAAAATGGGTGTTGAAAATATAGGTCGATGTCATACAATCTCATTTACAGCAATCACAGAAGACTACCCAATTTCTTCTGCTATCCTGGAATGTTCTTTAAACATCAATTACTAATTGAAACAAGCTAGGAAAGTGTTTCTCAAACTGAGATTCATAAGTTCTGAAAGAATCTTTTTAAATTTGGGGCTTTCTTTTGACTTATGATCTGAGAAAAGTAATATAAGAATATTCTGTACCATTGGGATGACCATCTTGTAACCAGATACTGCCTAGAGTTCATTACCTGCATTTGTGTTTCTAAGAGAACTGGTACTAAACTTTCAATGTTGTATGCAGCACTGTACACAACATGGTATATAAGGTAATGTACTACATTGACTGGCCAATCAACACAGTGGATCATTGGATAAGAAATAGAAATACAAGAACTAAAAATAACAGTAATGGCAACAATGAAGCCTCAAATAATGGTTCATCATATCCCAAATCAAAGGAACCAAGTCAGCTAGTGAAACATGAAACAAACAAATATGTCTTCCTATTATTAAACCCAACATCAGCAATTTAGTTTCCATAAAATACCATCTGTCACATTTTTTAAATGTTGCTCATTTGAATTTTACAGATTTTAAAATTATGGACATTTAATTGATAAATATATTTGAGTATTATACTTGTTTAAGGGTCAAAAACCTAAGAAGTATATCGCTAGTTTTGTATGTATTTGAGTAATGTTACTTTAAAAAAATTCGAGTCATCACTTGAGCTAATAATTTTTTCCATGAAAAGAAGTCTATAAATTAATCAAATTTGAGAAATACCGAGTGAGGGCATTAGCTGGGGCTTGGTGGTTTTATTAAATAGAAAATCTCATTCTAATGTTAGCTATTATTAATATAAAGGAGTTTTGTCAGTAACTTTCAAGAAGAGATTTATAGCTGGTAGATCTTCCTAATATTATTCAAAGTTTTTTTTTTGAGACAGAGTCTTGTTCTGTCACCCGGGTTACAGTGCCGTGGTATCAGCCTAGCTCACAGCAACCTCAAACTCCTGGGCTCAAGCGATCCTCCTGCTTCAGCCTCCAGAGTAGCTGGGACTACAGGCATGTGCCACCATGCCCCGCTAATTTTTTCTATATATTTTTAGTTGTCCAGCTAATTTCCTTCTATTTTTAGTAGACACGGGGTCTCACTCTTGCTGAGGCTGATCTAGAACTCCTGAGCTCAAACGATCCTCCCGCCTTGGCCTCCCAGTGTGCTAGGATTATAGGCGTGAGCCACCGCACCCAGCCCCACAGAAAGTTCTTAATAAATATTTGTTGATGAATGAAAGAATGCTGTACCGTACAGTCTGTGAAATACATATTCCCTGGCAAGTTCACTCTAAGATCTCCCAGGAAAACCCCTATAGGAAAGCTTATGAATGTTCACAATTAGGCTCTTTATCATCCATCGTCTGCTACAACTCTTAATTAAGGGCAACTATACCCATATATGACAAGATTCTATCTTCTATTAAAAATACTTTAAAAGTTAGCATGATCTATAGTTTGTGTTCTACACAGAATTGTTCAATTTAGAGTGGGAAGGCATATGAGTCATCTAGTTAACATGGTGTTGAAATCCCTTTTATAGAATCCCTGGTCTCTCAGCATTTGACTGAATAGCTAAAATCACAGGGAGCCCCTCAGACAGCTCATTCCACTATTTTCTCAAAGTCCTGCTCCTTGTAACATTCTCCTCACAGGGCCTACCTAGCTTGCCTTCTGGGACGCATGGAATACATCTGCCTGGCCCACAGAAGAGATAGTCTTTCAAATGCCTGGAGGTGGCTTACTTGTTTTCTTTTGACTGTCACCACGGCAGAGTTGAGTAATTGAAAAGGAGACCTCATGGCCTACAAACTTGGGAATATTTACTATCTGGCTCTTTACCAAAAAAGTCTGTCAATCCCTTAGGGACAGTTAAGGCAGTCAAATATTTGGAAACCATATAGCTTTGCTCATAGAAGTAGTACTCGTGTTTAGAAATAGTTGAAGGTAAAGAGTCAAAAGAAAACAAGTCACCTGTGGAATTAGCTTTAATTATATTCCAACTTCATAGGGTTATTGTGAAGATGAATGGTATAATGCTCATGAAGTGCTTGACACATAGCAAATGCTCAGTTTGCGCTAGGCATCATCATCATCATAATTGGTTGAAAACAGTTCTCCAGATGTGTTCTCTCTGTGGTTCTTACAAGATTTTTTTAATAATTATCATTATGTTTCACTTTTAATGACATATTTGTAAGATATTTTCACATGCATCATCACTTTTAAGTAATAGTTATAGAACTCTATTTTATATAAAAATATATAGTCATTTGAAAATATAATCAATCTCTGTTATAAAGTACTTTGATATATCACAGAGTCTGCTATTCTAGGGGTCAAAATCACAGCTTTTGTGCACTTGGTAATGCATATGGCACCTCTCCCAGCACCAACAAAATCTGTAGTGTGGTGGCCATCCATGCCTTTTCATACAAGCAGTGTATATCGCAAACTACTCGCTGATTGAATAGTTTTACTCAATCACTTTTTTTTCTTTTTTCACACTTTCAAGTAAGTAGAAAAGAGCAAAAGAATAAACACCAACCTGATAAACAGGGAAAGCAAAAAGACTTGAATACCACTCTCTGACCTTGGGATTGGTGAAATCCAGGTAAGAGGAGAGACCTGTGGAGACAAAACAGTAGACAGCCTGTTAGGAACAGTGGTCCTCACAGCAAGATGTTGTAAAGAAGACACCAGATATGAGAGCTGGGAAATCAATGGGCACCTTACATCACAAATAAAAGCTGACAGAGGCATGGTCTGGTGAGAAGTGAATGAAAGCAATGCCACAGTGACAATCACTAGACCTTTCAACACCAGATGCCCGAGGGAATGCCATGAGCAAGCATCAAGATGGAGCCTGTCCCTCACTAATGGCTCAAGACAGCCCAAGTAAGAATGACAAATATGCTGCAGTGGATCCTTGGCTCTTAAAGAGAATAGAGAAGTGTGTTCAAGCAGTGTAAGGGGAAAAAAGAAAGGCGTGGTGTTTCTCTACAGTGCATGTGATAGAGTGCTATGGTAGAACGGGGATTTTCTTTTGCCCTTGGGGAGTTTCTACCAAGCCTTTAAACTAATAACTTTTGAAATGAAAAATCCATAGTTGCCAGATTCACTGAGGTCATTCATGAAAGGCAGGGAAGTCAAAACTATGGGCTAAAGGGGCAGAGAGCAATCGCAAGGAGAGAGCTTGTGGGATATCTTTTTACTTCTTTCTCCCCCTCCCCTTTTCTCATTCCCTCACTTTTTATCTCTGTCTACTTAGAGAAATAGCATGTCACTGAGGTTTGCTTGTTTTTCATTCAATTGTTTTTTTTCTTTTTTTTAATTTTTTAACTTTTTTTTTTAGAGACGGGGTCTCGCTTTTGCTTAGGCTGGTCCCGAACTCCTGAGCTCAAGTGATCCTCCTGTCTTGGCCTCCCAGAGTGCTAGGATTTACAGGTATGAGCCATTGTGCTCAGCCTCATTCGATTATTGATTGATAAATATATACAAAGCAGACTATACCAGGTGTTATGAAAGATACAAAAGAAGGCAATACTATCTCTTCGTTTTAAAACACAGCTAGAGGAACAAGAGATATCTACAAGGAACGAGAATGACGGCCATGCAGCCTTCACTGATTCGGACTGAATAGGTGGAAATAATGGTGTATAAAGTGATTTCATACCAGGCCAGCAAACCCCTTCGAAGTCTCCCCCTTCATGATTTCTCACAAAGAATCCCTGTTCTTTGGCCTTAGTGTACACTGAGTAGTCAGGATCAATCTTGATATGGGGGTCACTGATGACCACAAGCTGTCAGGACACAAAGGTGTGAAGATCTCATCAGTTTTATAGGAGACATATGTTCACTTCCATGTTCATTTGCATGTTTTTACCATAGTTTTGGGGTTCAAATTTTACTCAGAAACAACTATAACTAGTATTAAAATATTTCAGATACCAGTAAAACCCTATAACCTTTCATGTGCTTATGAAAATTTCAATTGATATCAAAACCAAGCCAATGCTTTTATAATTATTGCTGCCTAACCAATATGTGTTCTTAAGATGGTATTTATTAAGCTTCTGTCCATAATGTTGGATGTTGGATGCTGTACATAAAGCATAAGTAGGCAGGGTGCCTGCTCCCTAGACATTTAGAGGTTACAGTAAGACTGATATAAGCAAACATTAATGACACAAACAGAATAACAAGTTAAAAACGAAGAGAACCCCTGTATACCCAATGGTACAGGCATATTAGAAAGGTCTGAGAAAAGTTGTGAGCCATAGCTCCATGCCCAGTCTTTCAAATATCATCACTTCCATCCAGTTTAGGGCCTCAATACCACTTAATTTGGCTAGAACAACCTTCTAATCCATCCTTCCTTCTTTCCTGCCTCCCTTCCTCCTTCCCTTCCCTTCCCTTCCTTCCTTAATGAAACAGTCTTGCTATATTGCCCAGGCTGGTCTCACACTCCTGGCCTGAAGCAATCCTTCTGCCTTGGCTGCCTGAATAGCTGGGACTACAGGTGTGTGCCACTGTGCCTGGTCCTTATCTCTATTCTAATCCATCCTACATACTAAAGTTTAATTCTCCATTGTTCAAAAACTTCCTTAAATTTTAAATTGTGGTGAAATATACGTAACACAAAATTTACCATGTTAGCCATTTTTAAGTATACAGTTCAGTAGTGTTAAGTATGTACATTCATGTTGTTTTGCAACTAATCTCCAGAACTCTTTTCATCTTGCAAAATTAAAACTCTATATCCATTAAACAATAATTCCCCATTCCCTCCTTCCAGCCCCTGGCGACCACCATTCTATTTTCTGTCTCTATGAATTTGACTACTTCATTTATTTCAGATTAGTGGAATCATACAATATTTGTCATTTTGTGAATGGTTTATTTCATTTAACACATGTCCTCAAGGTTCATCCATGTTGTAGCATGTATTAGAATTTTCTTCCTTTTTCAGGCTGAATAATACTCTGTTGTATGCATACACCACATTTTGTTTACCTATTCATCTGTTCATGGACCCACCTTTTGGCAACTGTGACTAATGCTGCTATGAACATGGGTATGCAAATATCTGTTCAAGTTCCTGCTTTCAATTTCTGTGGGTATATACCCAGAAGTGGAATTGCTGGATCATACGATAATTCTATTTTTAATTTTTTGAGGAACTGCCATACTTCTTTCTACATCAGCTGTACCATTTTACATTCCCACCAACAGTGCACAGATGTTCCAATTTCTCCACATCCTTGAAACACTTATTATTTTCTGCTTTTTAAAATAGTAGCCACCCTAATGGTGTAAAGTGGTTTTTCATTGTAGCTTTGATTTGCATTTCCCTAATGATTAGTATTGTTGAGTATCTTCTCATGTGCTTGTTGAATTTATACCTTCTTTGGAAAAATGTCTATTCAAGTTCTTTGTCCATTTTTCAATTGTTTGATTTTTGCTGTTGAGTTGTAGGAGTTTGTCATATATTCTGGATATTAACCCCTTATTCAAAAACTTTTAATGTCTCCAAATGCATACAAAGCAGCCTATGAAAAGGTCCCAACCTTTCTGGTCAGATCCCCCGCTACTCAAAACTTCCCATTCCTTGTTTTTCTGTCAAACCAGCACGTGTACTATTTTCCAAATACCCCCACATGATCCCTCCTCTGGCTGCATTGCCCTCTTCTCTCTTCCAGCTTCTCTACTAGCTAGAGACTCATCCTTCAGGGCTCATCTAAAATGCACCTCTAAGGCTGGGTGCGGTGGTTCACACCTCTAATCCTAGCACTTTGGGAGGCTGAGGCAGGAGGATTGCTTGAGCTCAGGAGCTTGAGACCAGCCTGAGTAAGAGTAAGATCCCATCTCTGCTAGAAATGGAAAAAATCAGCCAGACATGGTGGGGTGTGCCTGTATTCCCAGATCCTTGGGAGGCTGAGGCAGAAGGATCACGTGAACCCAGGAATTTGAGGTTGCTGTGAGCTACGCTGACACCACAGCATTCTAGCCAGGCAAGAGGGTGAGACTCTGTCTCAAAAATAAATAAATAAAATAAAATAAAATAAAATGCAGTAGTGCATGTCTGTAATCCCTGCTACTAGGAAGGCTAAGGCAGGAGGATCACTTGAGGCCAGGAGTTCAAAACCAGCCTGGGCAACACAGTGAGACCCCCGTCTCAAACAATAAAATAAAATAAAATAAAATAAAACACACCTCTGGCACAAAGCCCTGCTTGGGTCCTTCAGCAGGATACAATCCTCCCTCTCCTGCCCTGCCCCATGCCTCAACCTTTCTTTGGCCCTTATATTACTACCCTGTATGGTGGTTGTATACTTGCCTTTCCCCCACTCAGTGTAAGACTCTGAGGAGCTGATCTTTGCATTCCCTTCTGTACTAGCACAGCATCTTGGACATTTGAAGTCCTCAGTAAATAACTGCTTATAAGGACAGAAGTTCTGGAGTCAGGTAGGCCAGAGTTCAGATTCTTGCCCTGCTACTTACTCACTGTATGCCTTTGTGCAAATTTCCAAACCACTCTTAAGCCTCACTTACTTCATGTGAAAAACAGGGTATCAAGATCTAGCTCATAGTTTTGTGATGACTGGATGGAATAATGTGTTTTGTCCTACTGTCTAGCCCATAATGATGCTTGATAAATGGTAGTTAACAGAATTGGCTCTGGCCATCTGTCAAAAGGCTGGAGGATCAAAGGAATGGGTTGAAAAGGCAACTTTAATTTCAGGGAGCGAGGCTGTATCTATTTACAGGATACATATGGGGTTTTCCCCCCTTCTCCTCTCTCCATTTTCTTCTCTCCTTTAATCTTTTCATTATTGCTATTACCACCATCACCACCACTCCTGGATCTGGAAAACAGCATTACATACTTTCCAGTGGCTTCTCCTCCTCCCCATTTTCTTTTCTTTTCTTTTTTTTTCTTTTGAGACAGAGTCTCACTCTCTGTTACCCTGGCTAGAGTACAGTGGTGTCAGTCTAGCTCACAGCAACCTCAAATTCCTGGGCTCAAGCAATCCTCCTGTCTCAGCCTCCTGAGTAGCTGGGACTACAGACACACACTACCATGCCCAGCTAATTTTTTTTATTTTTAGTAGAGATGGGGTCTCGCTCTTGCTCAGGCTGGTCTCAAACTCCTGAGCTCAAGCAATCCTCCCTCAGCCTCCCAGAGTGCTAGGATTACAGGTATGAGTCACTGCACCCGGCCTCCTCTTCATTTTCTGTTTCAGTTCTTTTCTTGGCCAGATTGACAGGTGGAGTCCATCAGGGAAGCATGGAGGAGCAATAGTGTAATAAAGAATCTAGGTTGAGACTAGGAGTTCAGGATCAGCCTGGGCAACAGTGAGACTTCATCTCTACAAAATGTTTTTTAAAAAATTGGCTGGGCATGGTGGCATGTGTGCCTGTAGTCCTAGCTACTTGGAAGGCTGAGGCAGGAGGATTGCTTAAGCCCAGGAGTTCAAGGTTGCAGTGAGCTATGATCATGCCACTTCACTCCAGCCTGGGTGACAGGACCCTGTCTTTAAGAATAAATAAATAAGTAAGAAGAATCTGACACCATATTTGATGTTTGACTTTAAGGCTTTTAAGCCTCACCACTTCCCCTTATCTTCTGCACACCTTTGGACAAGCTGACAAAGAAAGCTCTGGTACTCTCTCCTTTGGTGCCAACAGGAGGTTCAAACCATGTAAACTCCATCCCATGTACAAAAACCTTCACCCCATCCCTACCCTCTAACCACCATAGAAGCTAAGCCACTTTCCTTTTCTAGCTCTCAGACATTATCATACCAGCTTGAGAGCCAGCCCTGCTCTTCCCAAAAAGCCTCATTATGTGAGGAATAAACTTATTCATACAATCTTAGTGCACGTGTGGTGTCATCAATTGTGACATTAGAATCAAATTTGCGTTGGAGGGGATCCATCACATTACTGGAGGGTGGCCACAACAAATGGAACTGAAAATGCTAGGCCCCTTCATCATTATGGGGACCTAGACAACTGAGGCAGGGATGGAGGGAATCACCACCTTTCTCGCCCAGGTTGGGGTGCAGTGGCACCATCACAGTTCACTGCAGCCTCAAATGATCCTCCCGTTTCAGCCTCCTGAGTAGATGGGATTACAGGTATGAGCCACCACCCAGCAAAATCACCACCTTTTCACCATTCATTTTCTCTGTTTTCCCAGGTACAATTACATTTGGAGGTACTATTTTCAGGCCATTTGTTATTGGATGATTCTCCTCCATTAATGTTCCAAGTTTCAAAAATTTTAAAAAGCTTTGTAATTAAAAGGTTCAGAAGTGTTGGCTTATTTTACCTTACGTTTTTTGCTCCTGAGCAACTCTTGCATCCTTTTGGGGTTTGGGAACCTTTTTTTGTCCCAGGTGAAGTACCTCTTGCCCTCAGTGTGCTCTATGTCCAACCACATGACATCATAAGGAATGTCATGTTCATCAAATCCTGCATCCACTGCTTTCACATCCTGCTCATCCTCATAGTTCCAGCGGCACTGGTGGTACCCCAAGGAGAAGAGAGGAGGCATGGCTTGTGTGCCTAAAACAGGAAGATGACAACTGAGTCAACTGTCACCACGATGGTCATTATTTGTTTAATAAACATTTCCCAAATGTCTACAGGGTACTAAGCACTGAGCTTGGTACTTAGAGTGTCAAGAAGAAAGTATAGGCCTTCAAGGAAGTGACAATTTGGCTGAAGAGGCCAGCATGTAAATAAATTGTTACACCCTGAGGTATAACTGCTACGTTAAAGGTATCGATTTAGTGTTATCAGAGATTAATAAATTCTGACTACATGAGGGTGGAATCTTGAAGGCTTCACAGAAGAGGTTAACACTTGATTTGGACCTTGGAGAATAAGTAGGCATATTCCAGACAGGAAGAATAGATAGAGTGCTCCAGGCACAGGGAATAGAAAAGACACAGAGGCAGAGATGTACATAACAGGCTTAGAGAAAAAGAAATTTCCACGGTGTTACAGTGTGAGAGAGACCAGCAGAAGATGAAAGTGTAGACGGTCAGTTTGTAAAGCACCCTGTGGTTCAGGCTAGGAATTCTGAATCTTGTCTTATGAGAAGCCATCAAAAGTTTGGCAAGATGTTACCATGGCAGACCTATGTTTTAGAAAAATTAAGTCAGAGTGCACTGACTTGAAGGCAAGAGACTGAAGTCAAGAGGAATGGTCAGGAAATTATTATCAGAATGTTTACTGATAACATGAAGGACTTCTGGTCAACCACTTGCATTTACCTCCTTCCCCTCCTAAAGTCCCACTAAAATCAGAGTTAAGAAAAGCAAAAAGGAATAAAGCCACAAAAATGAAGAGAAAGAGAGAGGAGTAATTTCAACAAAAATACGGAAGGTGGCAGGCGGGAGAGGGAGTGGTAACTATTGAGTAAGGCCAGAGATTTCAGATTTTTTTGGATTTTGGAATATTTGTATTATACTAACTTGTTGAACTTCAGTCTTTTTCTCTTAAGGCTTTTAGCTGATTAGATGAGGCCCACTTACATTATGTAGAGTGATCTGCTTTACTAAAGTCAACTGATTTAAATGTTAATCACATCTAAAAATAACTTCACAGTGACATCTAGACTGGTGTTTAATTAAATATCTGGTCATGATGGTCTAGCCAAGTTAACACACACAATTAATATCACCCTGGGTCTTATGGTAATTCCATGTTTAACTTTTTTAGGAATGCCAAACTGTTTCCACAGTGGCTGAACCATTTTATATTTCTACCAGTAATGTATGAGGTTCCAATTTCTCCACATCTCAACATTTACTTCCATTTTTATGATTTAGCTATCCTAGTGGGTGTGAAGTAGCGTCTCGTGGTTTTCATTTGCATTTTCTTAATGACTAATGATGTTGAGCTTGTTGTCCATTTATATATCTTCTTTGCAGAAATGTCTATTCAAGTCCTTGCCCATTTTAGAATTGGGCTGCATCTTTTTGTTGTTTTATTTTTGAAAGATTTGACAAAGTTTTTTTTCCCCATTTCCAGTCTTATAAAGTAGACACAGATTTGCTTAGGATAAAGCTGATTTTAAGGGTACACAGAAGTCAAGCACAAAGGATAGGATTAAATTTAGCAATCCGGAGTGATGAAGAGTGAAAGATGAGCAGGTGCCTTTGACAGAAAACTGATTACTCAAGGTGATTACCTAATAGTCAGAGGTTGAAGTCCTTCTACTGCAAAAGCAGGTACAGTTTACTGCTTGCTACTTAAAATGCTTGGGTAAGTTGTTTAACAATTCTACATAATGTACAAAAAATATTAACTTACAGTGTTGACACATGGGATAGAGGATATATAATGGAACTAGAAACTGGCTCTTCTACATGCAAATACCTGTAAGGTGTGAGTATTGTTTGAAGATGTCAGAAGGTGTAGGTCCTGTCAGCAGAAAAACATCAATGATTCCACTCTCTGACATCCAGTGCACATGAGTTCGAGATCTGACCCTTTGCTTAGCAGCAACTGGACCCATCTGGGTTTGTGTGTACTGGGAAAGGAATGGAATGAAAATTAGAGAAATTTCCCTCTAACCTACAACCTACATCCATTCATATGTGAGTTCCTTTAGTAGCTACTATTGACATTTACTGATTACACCGCAAAGGCTTTGGTGGTAGAGAACTGCTCCTACAAAGACAAGAGCTATGATCATACTGCAGTGGTTTTGTTTCTTCTGTAAGTGTGACATGCAGCCATGATCCACAGCTCACCTCTACTGCAGGCTCTGTATTGATCTCCACTAGTGTTTCTGAGGCATTCAGCCAGAAAATGCCTATAGTCCTGCCCAGTTTGTGGGCCAGGAGATAAGGTACTGAACCATAAATGCCCATTTTGTCATGTATTTTATATCCATAGACATCCAGGTTATAAAGACGGTAAGCATCTCCATCACTGAAAGACAAATAAGGGTTATCATTAATTACTATCACAAATATATTATTTTTTTTTTAATTTTTTTTTTTTTTTTTTGAGACAGAATCTCACTTTGTTGCCCTGGCTAGAATGAGTGCCGTGCCGTCATCCTCGCTCCCAGCAACCTCAAATTCCTGGGCTCAAGTGATCCTCCTGCCTCAGCCTCCCGAGTAGCTGGCTGTACAGGCATGCGCCACCATGCCTGGCTAATTTTTTCTATATATTTTTAGTTGTCCGATTAATTTCTTTCTATTTTTAGTAGAGACGGGGTCTCGCTGGCTGAATGCCTCTTGCTTAGGCTGCCTCTCGCTCGCAGACGGGGTCTGGCTGAATGCCTCTTGCTCAGGCCGGTCTCGAACTCCTGAGCTCAAACGATCCGCCCGCCTCGGCCTCCCAGGGTGCTACGATTACAGGCGTGAGCCACCGCGCCCTGCCGAGAACTGTAATTTTGATCTATTTCATTTTCTTGTTTAATTTCTTATTTCTTAATTTTGGTCTCTTAATTCTTAAGCATTTTACAATGGCGCTTGACATACACTTGGCGCTCAATAAATGTATGTTGAATAAAACGCAGAATGCTGTATGAACTGGGATGGACCGATTGTGCGACTCCCTGCCAGGTTAGACTAATAGCCACATTTCTCGCTCTCTGAAAAAGGCTTCAAGCAGTCAGAGGGTGACGTCCTTCAGCTTTCAAAATGGGAAAGCGCAGGTTCCCACAATTCTCAGGACGCGACTATCTCGCCACAATTCAAAATGGCGGGGGAGGGTGGGGCCTGTCACATGGTGGGCGTCACGGCCGCTTTCCTTTTCCGAACCCCGGGCCCGCCTTGCCGCGTCGTCTGCCGTCCCCCTCCTCCTCCCGCCGAGGCTTTTCGAGGAATCGACTGGGATTGGCTAACAGGCTGGGAGTGGGGCTGCCGGGCCGGAAGGCGGCATCATCACTTCCTGTTGTGGGCAGTCGTTTCCTGTCGCTGCTTGGTAACAATGGGGAAGATAATGGCTGCCTGAGCAACGTCTCCGAGCAGGCGCTGGGCTAGAGGCGGGTCTCAACCAGCGACTCATCGGAGGCGGGCTTGAGAGCGGCGGCAGGGGAGGCGCGGAGCAGCCTCGGCTGAGGCGGCCGAACCGACCGAGTCGGATCCTGACCCTAAAACCGAGTAAGTGAAGTCTCGGGAATCCTGTGAGAAATGGATGTGGAGCGAGAGGAAAACAGAGGAACCGGGGCTGCCGGGTTCTCTCAAAATGGCCCAAGTGACGCGGCGTGGTGGAGGCTCAGCGCCGCCTCCGGACCCCAGGCCCGTTGCCGCGGGGGGCTCCGTGGCGTAGTCGCCGCTGCCATTTTAGTTGGGTGGTAGAGTCGATGGGCTCTTTGAAGAAGGGGAAGGAGGTGGGTAGTACTTGCCCTCCGGGGCCGCGCGAGCTGCAGCCCGGGCCCTCCGGAGCCTTGGGAAATCGGGGGAGGCGGTTTTCGAGTTTTGGCCTCAGGCGTGAGAATCTTAGAGTGTCTCAGGTTTTTCTCTCGTCTGCGCTCAGGAGGAGGCTTTCCTCGCCTCCCCGCGTTTTACGTGGCGAGCTTAGGTTTGGGGAAAGGGGGGGAAAAACCAGGCTGCCCTAAGTCAGATGCTGGCAACTCTTGGGCCTTTAGATTTCCCAGGATTTGCAAAACCCCATTTTGAGCCCTTCTTCAGGGCATTACCAATTAGGCGCCCCCTGGGGCCGTGATGACATCTTCCCTGAGGATCTGAGGCAAATGTGGTTTACTCCCTTGCTCGAATAGCCCTAGCGTGTCCTCTGCCAGATATCACTGGAAGGATTCCCTCCTCCCCCCTCCCCCAGAGGGAGGGAAAAGCCGTTGCGTGCTTGTTGTTTTTCCCTGGGTAGGGGTGGGAATCGGGCCAAATTATTTTCAAGTTAATTTCCGTTTAATTCGCCAGCAGCCCAACCCCTGCCCCCCTAGGAAAAAAAAAAAGCCTAAGGGTCTCGGCTTCTGCGGGCGGTACCTGCCACGTACGCCATAGCTTAGTAACTAGTATTAACCGGTTGGGCTTCTGCTTCCTGAATACTCAGTCCCTTTTTCCCTTATGCTGATTAATTTCAAGATGGAGGAGACAGCCACGTTCCTTCCCTAGACAGTTTCACCATACTTATTCCACAGGTTAGTCCGGGAATCTGAGGCCTGGCAGATTTGTTATTTAGGCCATTTTTTTCGTTTTGGGGCAAGGGGAAGCTTTTATATTAGATTGTCATCCACCATTTGCAAAGCCCCACAATAATATTTTTTTGGTGAAAGTAAGGAGCCCGCATTTCCTGAATCAGAATTAACCGCAGTGCTTTTGGCTGATTGAAAAGGGGGAAAAAATAATAAACGTACTGCTACTTAATCATTTCTTTCGCTCTTCATGATTATGGACAAAATAACTCTATCACCCCATCAGGTACGTTATGTCTGTCCTGCAGGCCTTGAGAGCAGGCAGGCACCATTGTAGCACCCCCCATATTAGTTTTCTAAACTGTAAAAATACGTATTACCTAGAAAGGCCAATCCAGACACTTTAAAAATATGATCTTAGGACACTCTCCTCTTAACTGAAAAATGTTCCAGACATTCTTTAGCCTCAGGTGTCCTGATGATTTTTAATACTTTAGTTCCTGCCTTAGGCTAGTGTAATGTACCAAATAAGTCCTTGAAAGTGACTGTGAGAATCTGAAAATAATTACTGGTTTCGTAAGGAAAGACCTCTTTTAAGCAAGCGTATATTAAAAGGTAGATTGGCTCTCAGCATTTGGAGTTAATGTTTTATCTAACTCCTGGTCCCCTCTGACCTTCTTGGTCTCCTCAGATATCCTAATACTAATATTGAATTCAGTTGGGTTATGGTGTTGTGTGTGTCTAACTAAAATACATAGGATGTGTATTTTCTTAGGATGTGTCTATTTCAAAGAAAATGTGTATCTTATAAAAGAGGAAGAATAATGGATTCTTTTTTTTTCTAGAGCAGAGAGTGAAGAAAACTAAAATCCAGTTTATTGTATTTCAATACTATGTCATAACAGTCAGGTAATTTATTTTTTGTTGCGTCTCCTGATGATTTATATGTAGAATGCATGTTTACAAATATTTACTGTTCTGTTTTGCAGGCCCTGTAATTAGATGGGCTCATTGATTATATTAGTTGGTGTTGGCCATTCTTCATGATGGGTACTTTTCTCTGGGAATTCAGAGGATAATGTTACCGGGTACCTGAAACTCACCAGTGTTTTATTTGTGATTTTTACTTTCTAAAATATTGTCTGAAATTTACCAATACCTGTATAGAACAGAAAGAACAAAAAAAAATTTGCTGCCTTAAATCATTGTTAGGATGACATGAGTATAAATAAACAAAATAACATTTAAATGTTCATTGAATAACCAAATGAAATATCAGTAGAATGTCTTGCGGGAATATAATCTTACATTATTTTGTGTAGTGTTGGATTATTTTTCCTTTGAGATTCAAAAAGTCATAATTACTGTGTAATACTTATAATTGGTATTAGTTCCTTTCATTATCATCATCATCATTAAGGTAACCACATAATTTCTTGCCTTAACCAGGACAATTTTAAGGGCAAAGGGGACATTATTAATAATTATTCCTGGACAACAGGTACAGACCTGAATTGTCTCAGGCAGACTAGGATGGGCAGCTAGCTTAAATTTATAACTAACTTCTATTGAAGACTTATGTGCTAGGCCCTGTGCTTTACATGTATTATTTTATAATCCTGACAGCAAAGCCTCATGAGGATGTTAACTTTTACAGAGGCTACTGAAACTCAAAAAGGTAAAATAATTTGTCTTCAATTAAATAGTAAGTGGTGGAGTCCTCATTTTATCCCAGACCTGTCTGACATTGAAGTCACTAAACTTGAATGTCTCTAGACTTGATTGCTGTCTAATTGATAGGAAATGCAATGAAAATGAAAGATTATAATAAAAAAACTATAGGTTATGTCGCATCAGAAACTTTTGTTAACCCTTAAAGGTAATCTGCTTTAAGAAGCAAGTGAGACTTATCTAGTGGTCCCCCTCCTTTTTTCTCTGTTACAGTTCCTGTGTCAGCTATTATGCTCTTGATAGTTTTATAATTTTTAAAATCTGGTTGATATCTTGATATAATTCGGTAAACTTAATTTAAAATCAGAAATGGTTTTAAAACATAGCTTAATAATGAAATGATCTAGAAATGTTAGGCTGGTTGGATGTCTTTCAGGTTAGTGAACCTGTGTGACGAGGCCTTAAATAATACAGTAGGTCAAATGGGGCATCTGCATTTATGGAATTATATTATGTGTACATTAATTTTTCCATAGTCCTGGTGGATTAGAAATAGAGCAAATAACTGACCAGCCTCCTGTTCCCTTGACTTACCATAGAATGGATAACAAATGAGAAAGTGCAAAGTCTTCTGTCAGACCCAGACCAATGAGGTGCTAGAATTTGGGGCCACTGCCTAGGACAGGAACAATTTTATAAGTCCTGTTCCTTAACATTTTTGTATAACAGATTTCTAAAACCTATAGCCCATTGATTTCTAAAAGTATCCAGTTTACATAATCCATTAAAGTTTTGATAACCTGTGTAAGAAATAATAATTCTATGTCCATTTTTTCCTTCATTATTTTTTCTCAGCCTTGAACATGGAAGTTTCCCAGATAAGCAGTTTGTTTTTCCTTTTATCAGTTGCGTTATTTTTAAAAAAATACACCTCAATTATCGGAATATGTTTATGAACTTGAGGTTTTCCTCCTGAAATACATAGTTGGTGTTTTTGCTCTAGATTTTCTCATATTTTAGTGCTCCAACCCAAGATCGTAATTGCATTAGTCATGTTAGCAGCTACGTACATGTGAAACAAATATCTGTAGGCAGTCCTTGGTGTATTATTTAGATTTGTGGACCTCTTGCAGTAATTTCACAGCTACGGGTTGGGCTGCTTAGAACATCTGATGGTCTAATAGTGTTTGCATAGTGATGAACATGATACTTTCTGGCAGAAAGGAGATATTTGTGTTTAGTGTTTTTAAGTTTTTTCTGGAATGAAAAAAGGTCCCTTTCCTCCTGGTCTCCACTTGACTGTAGGAGGAAAGGAGTTAACTACAATTTTCACTTTATATTGACCAAAGTTCCCCTTAGTGTCAGTTACAACAAAGGTGACCATATAAATTATCCAAACTGGAACACTTTTGAGAGTGAAAGGGGGCCATATTAATAATTACTCCTGCACAAGTATAAACCATTACTCTTCTGGAAAAATCAGGGATATATGGCCACATTCCTTATATCATGTCTGTGTAGGAACACCGGTTCAGGAAGAACAATTGTCAGCGTGTTTGGTCTTAATATAAAATTGTTTTCCTCAAATAATATAACTGCAGATAATATTTTTGGTCACATGATTTTAATTTTAAAAATTGTCTTCACTCTTTATAAGTCGATTTTTTTTTTGATGGAAAAATTTTAAGTCCTTAAAATAGTGCCTTAGTTGCTGGTGAATAAAACATTGTCAGTAATCAGTGATTTTACATTTACATTAATAACTATTTTTTAAATAAACACATGAACGTTTGGGGTGTTTTTTTTTTTTTTTAGATTTCTTGGGAATAATGAGAGAAGCAAGTCAAAATTGAATTTATGGATAAGACCAAATTCTAATTTAGTGACATAGCTCGATAATAAAAGAACATCAAATGGGTAATTGAAGATTAAATTCACTGTCTTAATTAAAGTACTTAAGTGAGATGAGATGTCATCGTGATGGTTTCCTTTTTTAACTAGATCCTATAAATTGGCAGCATTTGGCATGGTCTTCAGTTCTTTAATTTACTGGATTTCTTTCAATACTCTTTCAGTTTAACTGTTTTTGAGGGTTGTAGTCAAAATTGTTTGAGCTGCAAGTCAGTGGACACATGAGGTTCCTGAGTTCTTTTGGTTTTTCTCTGCTGTCCTTTTTTAGTGGTAAAGGTAGAAGAATATAAGTAAGGCTAAGATAAAATTTGATAATTTCTTAATGCTCTAGTAGTACCAGTGGTGGGTGCCTTGGTAGCTTCCTTTATTGGAAATTATCAACAAATTGTTCAGTTGGTGAGAGGTATATTGTGCAATCCAGAAAGGCAGTGAAACATCAACCCTGTCCTGTTTGTTTTTTGAAGAATGCTTAATATTTCTTTTCAAAAAGGTAAGATAGTCACATAAAAGGAGTTAGAAGGGCATAATGAGTGAAATGGCAGTGAGAAAGGCAAGCTTCAAAGCTTACATCCTAGTTATTTATGTTGTTTCTTAAGCTTTATTTTTCTGACTTAATACTGTAATGTGACCTAGATTATATTTTATTCAGAATCATAGAACTGGAAGGTACCTTATAGATGATTTAATCCAATACTCTAATATTGATGGCGATTCTGTGGCACAAGAGGTTAAATTAAGCGGCCAAATTCACATAGCTAAATTACAACCAGGACTAGAATTCAGTATCTCTTTTTCTTTTCACAGAGCTGAATTCCACCCACTTACCCATGTATAGAATAAAAAAAGCTATCTGGTTGTTATCAGCCATTTATTTGTCTGTTACAAATACCGTAAGTTTTTAATTAAACATTCTATATATGAAGAATCCCTAACACTTCTGGTGTCTACTCTATGATGATACTTAATATCCTGACCTCAGATTCAGCAGTTCTTTGTGATTTAACTTTTTAAAAACAATAATTTTTCATTTTGGCAATAGTATTACTTAGCTAACATTTTTCTTCCTTGACAAGGATCACATGCCATTCTTATCTCCTTTATGAAGTTCTTAACGAAGCTTTGTTACAAAATGGGTTGTCCTCTTGTCAGTGTGACACATTTTTGTGTTTATACCCTGGTTTTTTAAAAATTCGCATGTCCTACTTTAGAACTTTATTGAGTTTGGAGCTTAAATGAACATGTATGCAAAAGGTGAAAATGCTTAACATAATTTAGTGTTAGTTGATGTTACATTAGCTTAATTCCTCCCTCCCAGCCACCGTCCTTTTGTTTTTAAAAAAGAAATAATTTCTTCCAGACTTACTGGAGATGGCTTACTTTTTAAAATTGATAATTATGCAAGCACTTGATTTTATGTTTCAGAATTCAGTTTCGTAGGTCTGTTTTAACAGTATTTTTTGATGCCTTAAGTCTCCTTAATTGGGTGTAGTATGTGTAGTGTGTCCATGGAATACAATATGTGTGTTTTTCTTCGCGCCAGGTCTCCTGACCCATTGGTACTGAACAATATGTTTTAAGTCACTTTTTACCTTAACATCATAACAAAATTAAATTTTTTAAAAGATTGATATGCATGGGTTAGGAGAATTAAACGAGATGCTGGCTTTTAGCAGTGGTCAGAAATATCGTGATTTACATAATTTATATTAGCATATGATAATGACTGTAGAAGTCAAGATTATTAACAATGCTTTGAAATTCTCCAGGTGAATAAAATCTGTTTTTAAATTACCTAATTACTGAGTAAATCTCAGGTTTCGTGTTCTTGTTGGCTTTTTCTCCCCAGAGTTAAATTTACCTGATACAGTCCTACATTCATTGACCAAATGAATAGTTTTTTGAAATGACTGGACAAAATTTCTAATTTGGCTGCTTGTTTCCAAGAATGGATGTGGGTATATTGGCATGCAGTACTCTGAAAGAAATAAGGTTAATAAAATATGCTATTTATCTAAGGGGCAGCTGTATTTAAAACAAAAATACTAGAAGTTGACTTATTTAAAAATAAGTCCAGCTGGGTTCATGCTGCTTATAAAAGGTGGTTTTTGTCATTTTGGAACTTTTTATACAAGGAAGGAACATGGTATAAAAAGCTCATAGTGAGATTGAATGGTTTGGTCCTGCCTATCGGGATTGAAGGAATGTGTTTTAAAGTCTATGGTCTTGGGATATATTAGGAGGCAGTTGTCTTCAGTGAAAAGTTGGCTGGATTTGGAACTGGATTTAATTACTGGCTCTTCCACTTACTAGGCACAGGATCTTTTTGGTAAGTCACTTCCTCTCTCTGTGCTTCTGTTTCTCAACTGTAAAGTAGACGTGGTGATTCCTACTTCATGGGATTGTTGTGAGGGTTAAATGAAATAATTATATTTTATGCGCTAAATTACTGCATTTATTGGAAATCTCCTCATAGAAATATTTAAGTTTAAAAATGGCTAATGCTAATCAAAAACTCAAGCCAAAATTTCTGACTTATACACATGAATACTGTAACTCGATAGAAAGATAACTAAAGAAATAGGTTTAAGATCCTCTTTTATAATGAAAGAGCCCCAGTTGTATAGGGATTCTTTTTTTCCTGATACTAAACTGGAAATATACCGCAGTGTTCACCATAAAATAGAATCTGGAGACCTATTTTGTTAACATAATTCTTCACTAATGATTTTACACCAAAGTGGAGAAAAATCTGTATTTGATCATTTGGACTGTGGTTCCTTGACATCTTTGGCATGCTTTAACACATTGAGTGCCACACAAAAAAAATCAGAAACTTTTCCTTGGGGCCACAGTGTTTTATTACAAAAATAGAATAAAAACTTCAAGTGTGATTTAAAGGTAAACATAAATAGAAAAATGAAATTTATTGACTTCTATTGATTTAATCCACATTTTTAGAATTAAATTGTCAATATTGTAACAATAAGAACTTCAACAAGTAAGATTTTATGTATGCTTCACTGGGCCCTGGGATCAAAACTAGAGAGTTAAATGCAACTCTCATGGCAGTTAATGTGTTAACCTTTAAAATGTTCTTTTGCACTTACCAAACAGTAGTGGCGTTACATCTACCTGGGGCAGAACTTCTCGTGGTTTAGATTTATTACATTTCTTCATTTTATTCCAGTTAGGTAGTGAAGGACTGCTTAAAATGAGATCAGCTCATTGGGTGTGTGAGAGTAAGATTAGTTTACAAGGCATTTGAGAGGACTGCTTGCATTCAGCATTTCCTTTTTCTTTCCAAATGTAATTACCTCTAGTCCAGGGGACCTCTGCAGGTGTTACAGCCGTAACTCACCCCTTAAATGTCCCTATAGGGTGGAGGAGCCTTGCCAGTGCTGAAATCTCTTGACTCCTAATCCCAGCCCAGAGACATGCAGAAAGAAGGCAGAAAGGATGGAGGCTCTGGGCAGTAGTAGGGAAGCAAATCAGATTTTTCTCTCTGTTCCCTATCCAACTATAAGGACTAAACTGCTTTAATGGAAATCTCTACCTTAGCAAAAACGTTGTGTTCTGTTTAATGAAGCCTTGCCAGTTGGCTTATAATTTTGAAATAACAAGTGTGTTGTGGAAATATCATGTGGGGAAAACGTTTTCCTTGATTTTCTCTGGCATATATATGGGATGGTAGGAGGAAAGAGAGGAGCATATTATTATGGAAGTAGTAGTTACCTGGATTTGTTCACATGTTGCTTTGTGAGTGTGTCGCATTGTTAAAATTTTGAATTAAAAATACGTCTTGCATGGAATGGAATCCAAGTTCATTAGGCAGGAGCTATTTAGGATTCAACAATCTCTAAAATCAGTGTGTCGGGAAAGTTTTGAATTGGTATAATTTGTTGTCTCTAGTTTTCATGTAGGAAATTGTAGAAATTCTAAAAGGTCAAGAGTGAATCTTGAAAATTTGTGAGCATAGAAAAGAATTGTCTATCCCATGCATGTTTGTAGAGTATTCAACATTATTTTATTTTTGAAAAACATAAAGGGGATGTTCTAGAGCATGAGCAATATATCTGGAACATTTGAAACTCGCCATATGTGGGATTTCTCTACCTTACAAAGAAATGCATTAAAGCTATGCTGTCCAATATGGTAGGCAACTAACCACATGTGACTTTTTTTAACAGAATGTGAAACATCTCAAGATTTTTTATGTTGAAAACATGTTGAAATGGTGATGTTTTGGTTATGTTGGGTAAATAAGATATTATTAAAATTAATTTCATCTGTTTTTACTTTTTTAATGTGGCTGCTTGAAAATTTAAAATTACATATGTGGTTTACATTGTGTTTCTTTTGGATAGTGCTGCTTCAGTTAGGTTATTAAGGGAAATGAACTCAGTATTCACATTGGATTTGGTTTGGTCATTTAAATTTCCACAGTGTGCAAGCATTGTGCTAGTGTCATTTGGGAGAGTTTTAAAGGGACTGTAAATTTGGTTCTTTACCCAGAGGAAACCACTTGGGAAGAGAAGACACCGGCACTTCAAAAATACAAAACATGGAAGGCAGGAAGTGCCACTGTAGTGGCACAGACAAGTGCTATGTGCAGAGATGGATGGAAAAAATGCTAGCTGAGATAGTAATAGCTTCTTAGGAGGAAGATTTCGTTGAACCTTGAAAGGTGAATGAAATAGGGAGAGACTAAGGGGCCGAGGGAACAGCAGTAAAGTGTGAAGGTTAGTAAAACACAAGGTATATTGGAGGGTGGGGGTGGGGCAACCTAAGTAAATTGGTCTGGCAGAGAAAGTGGTATAATTTTGTGTCACTGGAATATGTAGCTTAATATGACCCTGTTGCTCCATGAATTAATATTAAACGTGTTTGCAGACAGGATTTGTCTTAGGAGTTTTGCAGAGCTTCTCCCTGAAGGAATATGTGAACGTGTTGGTTTGCATTTCAAATGCTGTTACACTTGGAAGGGCATCTCTGAAAGACAGTAGTGGCTGTATCCCACAAGGCGCCGCGTTTCTCAGACCTCAAGGTTTGGATTTGCTTTGTAAAGCACAAGTGAATCTGTTAAAAACTACAAGATGAGAGCTGACAATGGAGTGCCCCCCAGAACAGACAGCTGCCCGAATGGCTAAAAGCAAAGCTCTTGTTTTAACACTCTAGACTACCTGTCTCCATTCACAATAACCTAATAAATATGGAGCCAACATATCTCTGTTTAACCCCTCTGTTAAGTAATAAACTTACCTTAGAACTTAGAAGTTAACCTTTGAAAGATTTTATTGTCATTTGCTCACGTGGATAGAATTAGTTAAAGAATCTGTAGAAGCTTTTTTTTTTTTTTTTTTTTTTTTGACAGAGTCTCACTCTCTTGCCTGGGATGAGTGCCGTGGCGTCAGCCTAGCTCACAGCAACCTCAAACTCTTGGGCTCAACCAATGTCTCAGCCTCCCAAGTAGATGGGACTACAGGCATGAGCCACCATGCCTGGCTAATTTTTTCTATATATATTTTTAGCTGTCCAGTTATTTTCTTTCTATTTTTGGTAGAGAACGGGGTCTCTCTCTTGCTTAGGCTGGTCTCGAACTCCTGAGCTCAGAACGATCCGCCCGCCTCGGCCTCCCAGAGTGCTAGGATTACAGGCGTGAGCCAGCGTGCCTGGCCTGTAGAAGCCTTTTGAAAATCTGTTAACCTGAGAGGAACTACGTGCTGTTATGTAAATCTGTTACCTCTGGCAATTATTCACTATTTCCTGTAAGTTACCATGTAAGACCTCATTGGGTGCTTTTTGAGACCCACGGAGAGAAGGTCTAGGTCCCCTGAGATCCCGCTTTGCCTATAATCTTTATAAACTTATAAAACTATGTCTTTATCTCTGTGTATTCTTTTATTTCTTTTATTTTCCATTTTTCTCTATTATTTTCTTATCCCTTGCAACTCTACCAAAGGGACCCGGTTTTTTGCGGGGAGCATTGGCCACGTTCCCGGTATGACCCTAGGCCTGGAATAGAAGACCAAGAGTCTTAACTCTCCTTGATGACATTTAGTCCAACGGGTCTTTTGGAATCAGTCTGTTCCAACTCCCACCTAATAAGGAATCCCCCCTTTAATATCCAGCTTGAATGTCTCCAAAGACAGGTAGTTTGCTTGCTTCAAGAGGTTGGTTGCATCTCCATTTTTGAACAATTTTGTTAGACTTATATTAAAAGGAAGAATTGTTTACTTCCATATTTCTTCAACTATTGGCTCTCATTTGTCCCTATGGCTGTGCTCTCTTTCATGTTATATCTCTCTAAATATGTGAAGATTGTAATCTTGTCCATTTTTAGTCTTCAGACTAAATATCTCCAGGTAATTCAGCCATTTCTTTTATGATGTTCCCAGGCTTCTCACCATCTTGATTATCTAGATACTTTCTCATGTTTCTCAGTGTCCTTTTGGAGGTATTTTAAAAATGTTTCAAATATTCCACATGTAGTCTGAACAGCAGGTTTCAGTGCGGCTGTTACCTGCTTTTTTTTTTTGAACACTGTGGTCTATGAAAGAAATCCGTTAGGTTTCTTAGCCAGGTAAAACCAGATTTTTATTGAGCCTGGGTTACCTAAAAACTTGGTCTTTTCATGTGAACTGCCAAGATAGCTTCTTCCCCTACTCTGTTCTTTTACTATGGGTTATTTTAGCTTGATAGGCCTTAACAAAAATGTACAAGGTAGCATATTTACCATCATTTTTATTTTAGCCCAGGCTCATAGTCCATTGAGAATTCAGAATATTATTTATCATGTGCATCTGTGCTAACTCACAGCTTTGAGTTTGTACATTGTTCAGCATGTCTTGGGCCGATTAATCCAAATGGTTCATTTTAAAATGCTGAAGTTTACAGGGCTGTTTTCAGGCTAACATTTCTCCATAATCTTTGAGGGTGGTATTCAAAAACTGTGAATCTACTAAACTGTACTGTCCTCAGGCTCCTTACTACTCAGAACATGATTCTAGGTTCATGCCTGGAGGCTTATTTAAATGTGTAGATTAAATCATGCCAGTGCTGAAGTGAAAAAAAAGTAAAAAATGTAGAATCTCTGGCCCACCCACAACCTACTGAATCAGAATCTGTATTTTAGCAAGATTTTCACAATTCCTACATACACTGCAGTTTGAGAAGCACTGATCTAGCCTTCATTTCTTTATAATGGCAGGGCAAAAAACTTCAGATCTTGTGCAGAAACGGAGTCGAAAGGCAGCAATGTCATCCAGCTGTCCCTGCCAAAGAGGTTTTTCAACCTGTAGAAATTTAAAAATATCCATGTCTGGCCAACCCCAGAGAAAGCTCCCCAGGTGATTCTAATGTGCAAGCCAAGGTTGAGAACCATCCCTGTGTAAAGGAAATAAAATCAGTTTGGTAGTGAACTCCTCTTCTAGTGAACATGTTTTCTTCTACATGCTTGCAGTTTATCTGATAGTTTATTGCAGAGTTTTCCCCGGGTGTATTGTTCGATTTTACTTCTCTTTGGTTTGTAGACCTCACTCGTTTTGAAGATTGGATCATTTAAGAAATCTAGTTCTTTAGCATTTCTCCTGTTCTCTGTGGTATCTTAGAGATTATCATTAGAAGTTATGCTGTCTTGGCTTTTGATTCTCTTTGAAAAGTGTGTTTTTTTACTATTTCCATTTGGAAGGCAATTCTCATTGTTGAATAAAATAGAAACAAAACAGAAGTTGAGTGACTCTACCTTCCATCTTCTGTAATATACTAGCTCCCCACTATACTCAGTGTTAAGACCCCTTTTCTTGTTTCAGATTCTGTTTTTTAAGTCTTTCCCACAATTTTGCAAGTTGTGCTCCTTGTGGGCTTTAACCTCCCTGATATTATTCTTAAGACTTTGTGCCACTGTTGTAGCTTTCTTGGCATGTGAGTGTTCTATTATCTTTGGTTCATGTTCTTTAAATGTGAGAATTTATCAGATGGCTTTGCCTTCTTCAGAAGATTTATATTTTTCAAGCCTTTTAAACCCACAGTTATTTTCAGAACTATTTACTGATCCTTCACAAACAGATTTTGCCCTAACTTCCATATATTAGTGTTCAAAATATCTGGTGCTTTAAGAACATAAGCCAAATGTTTTTAGCCAATTTGAGAAATTACAGCTGAAATTTCTTTTCCTGATTTTCTGTATTTAAAAAAATCAGTGCTTTTACCATTTCCAAAAGCAAATTGTATTACTTGAGGTACATGTTGAAAAATTTGGCTTCCTTTGGTTGCTGGTTTTGGGGCTTTTTTGTTTTGTTTTAGTACCTTGCCCATGTAACTTTTTTTTTTAATTTCAGCATATTATGGGGGTACAGATGTTTAGGTTATGTATGTTGCCCTTGCCTCCCCACTCCCCCAAAGGTCCGAGTTTCAAGTGTGCCCATCCCTTGGATGGTGCGAATTGCACTCTTTGTGTATACAAATACCCGTTCCCTCCTCCCCTCTGCCCCCTCCCTGCTGCCCAACATCCAATAGACGTTATTCTTATATGTGCACTTATGTGTTGATCAGTTAATACCAATTTGATGGTGAGTACATGTGGTGCTTGTTTTTTCATTCTTGGGATACTTCACTTAGTAGAATGTGTTCCAGCTCTATCCAGGAAAATACAGGAGGTGCTATATCACCATTGTTTCTTAAAGCTGAATAGTACTATGTATGAGTCATTTCTAGAGTCGTTAAGATCAGCGATTTGGAGTAAGACCACACAACATAGAATAAAAGCACTCTTCATTCACAGTTAAGGCATTCTTTTGGGATAGAATTGAATAACCATTTCCAGGTACTGAAAAGGACTACAACTAACCAAACCATAAACAAAAAGATATTTTGCTTCCTTTCAGAACAGAAATCACCCTTTTAACTTATTCATTAATTCATTCATTAATTCCACAAACATTTGTTAAGTGCCCATTATAGGCTTCTAGTAGTTGGTGCTCCCAATGTTGAAAAATTCAGACTCAATTCTTCTTTTCTGGACCTCACAGTGAGTGAGGAAAAATGACATTAAAAAAAATAAACAAAACACGGATTTTGATAAGTTATATTTCCAAAAGAAGAGAGCACTAAGAAAAAGAATGTTTGTGAAGGTAAAATGTAGACTGAGGTTTTGGGGAAAGACCTCTTTGTACTTCTCATGCTAGCAGAGTTTTGTGGAGTTTTTTTCCCTATGCATTTAGAAAGTTAAGTATTAAAAGACAGATAAAATATTTTGAAATATTTTAAAAACTGTAAGATAATTAGAAGCAAAACAAATCATTTAAGCAAGCAACTGTGGTAAAAATGCAAAAATCCAAACAAACAGACCACCCACAAACAACCAGGCAAAGTCCTCTAGTTGAATTAAATGAGCAAAATTTGTTTGTGAAATACAAAATACACAGGGAAATGATCCCAGAGGAATGACTACCCCTTGGCTAGACATTTGATCTATAGAATGGGAGAGTAACTTTAGGACTTGGCAGAAATAATGGAAGGTTCTCTTTCTCCCCTCTCCTACATCCCTGAGAAAAGCCATGCAATATAATAAATGACTTACATTACTGACATTTTCTTTCTTTCTTTTTTTTAATGAAGATATGGGTCTTTTCTTTATCCAAGGTCAGTTTTTCCTCTGTGTTCCAAGCAAACAATGAAGGCTTGGATTTTTCTTTTTAGTTTTGTTCTGGTTTTGTACAGTCCTTTCTTCCCTCAGCAAGGAAAGCAGACAGTACTCCTCACCTTCCTGCCTTGACGTTCTGCAGTCCTTGACGTTCCTCCCACTCTCATCGATTTGCCTTAAGAATATACTGCAATTTCACCTGCTAGGACATCTTGTTTGTTTTTTCTCTTTCCCTTTCTAAAGCCTTTCCTTGAAGTACTAACTCTGTAAACATTTGGATGTAGCTCCCTTGTCTTTGTCTTTTCGGTGGTATTTGCGTAGTTTGATTTTTTAAATACTTTATACTAGTCTCCTTCTTTCTATTCCCATTGCTGTGACCTACTCACCTTGGGTTACCGGGTGTGTTTCCATCCGAGCCCTTATCCTCCAGACTCAACCTTACGTGCCATTCCTTCCCACACCACAACCAGGCAGAGTACCTTAACTTTATACAACAGAAAATCCGTTTCCTTTAGCTTTTTCTTTGCTCCATATCTCTAACTGCTTCTCACTGACTCTGGGATCCATTCCAGATTTTTCTGCCATTCCAGGTCTGCTGAAGTACATTGCTCCTCTTCTTAGGGAACTTTACCTTCTATTGGTTTCTGAAAAGTCCCTTCTACTTGGGCCAGGCCAGACTTCTCACTGGCTATGGTGATCATTTCCAGCAGCTTACTTGCCGCATACACCCATCTTGCCCAGTCTTCATAGCCCAGTTATCACTCTCTCTTCAATCCTCCAGAGGGAATTGATTCCTCTCTTCTGCTTCCGTAGCATAGGCAGCTTAGTCTTTACTTGGCATACATAAAGCCCATTCTACTTGTTACAGTTATACACAGTAACTGCATAATGTGGTAGATGCGCTGCCACCCAAATTAGAAAAGAAACACTGGATTTTATCTGGTTTTGTAATTTTCTTAAGACTGTGAGAGTGCTCTGCATACGTAATCAAAAGTCATCAATAAATATGAAAATAAATTCACTTTGCACTCTTCTCAGGATATGCAGTTTTAGGGATACAGAGCAGGTAGAAAGGGTGGCAGGTGGTGAAGAATATGGGTAGGAAAGAGTCTTGACCATGTGCATGTACAAGCCTCATGTCATGTTCCACACAAATGAAGTGAGGGCTTGTTGATAGTAGCAATCCTTTGCCCCAATATCAGTGGAAAGAAAGCCCCCTGGATCCTCTAGAGAAATGCTCTCTGTACTGAGACTATAATGCATGAAAGCTGTAATTTATTTTAAATTGATCAGTGATTTCTGAATTTCCCGGGTATTCAATATTTGCATTGTTTAGGTTCCTGCTCAGCATGTAATGAGTGCAAACATCAGTGCTCATGAGCATTAGATAAACATGGAAATAGTATTGAAGCTCTACTCTTTGAATTCAAATACAGTAGTCCCCCTTGTCTACGAGGGATGTGTACCAAGACCATCAGTGGAGCCTGAAGCTGCAGATAGTACTGAACCCTGCATATACTGTTTTTTAATGCATACATTCCTATGATAAGGTTAAATTTATAAATTAGTCATAGTAAGAGATTAACAATACCTAATAATAAAATAAAATAAATGTAGCAATAAAATATAATGAAAGTTATGTGAATGTGATTTCTCTGTCTTAAAATGTCTTGTTGTACTATACTCACCTATTTTTAGACCATGGTTGACTGAGGGTAACTGAAATTGTGGAAAGCTAAACCATGAATGGGGAGACTGCTGTATATGCAATATTACAAAAAGAGTAACTACAATTTTATATATGTAATAGGCTGTGGCTATAAGTTTTTTAGACTCAGCTTAAGGTTATTTTGTAAATACAAGAATAACAGGAAAAATTTTTTGTAGTTCCATTAGCTTTTCCTTTTGACATTTCCTCTATCTCCAATTGAATTACAGGTGCTCAATCATTATCACAAATAGACAGAGGTTTGGGTGAGAGGTCTTAAACCAGCTCTTGATTACTCTTACACCCACCCATCGTTTATAACAACTAGTACAGTTACAATCATCGATTTAGTTATTATTCTTAAAAAAAACTTCCCAAATATGGAAGAAGTATTTCTCAACTGATTTATATGTTGATAAAGTAACCACTTGGCAATCTTTCTAAAGAGCTGAGGAATATCCCTGAGTTGAGACATATCCAAGAGAAATATTAATTTTTGTTCTGTCATTTGCTGGCTTCTTGCATCTGAACTTGGAAGAAAGGCATCTTTTCTACAGAAGTCAGTTTTCTTAGAGAATATGCAACTTACTCAAACAGAAGTGAGTTATTTAAAAGGATTCTTTGTGGAAATATCAGTATAATCAGGAGCAATATTTTTTGACAGATAAAAAAGATGTAGTGATTCTTTTGTTATTTAATTGTGCTAGAATTCTGTAAAATTTTTGACATTGTGTGAAAATAAGCTCTAAGAAATATGCATTATTTCTTTCCAATGCAAACAAAAAGATTGCTTCACTAGATAGAGTTTTCCCTTGAAATATACCACAATTTTATCTGCTTCAAGTCACAAGAAATTTTTCAGTGTGTATTTTTGGCTCATTTGTTTTTGAGCCAATCTGTATTATTTACTAAAGAAGACAGCTTACAGTCTACAATTCATATTTGAGTTTATTTTCTGGAAAAATATGTTGGGAAAGACCGCAGATTAGGCATATATAACTTTTTCCTGATTCCAAACTGATCTACATTTAATATAAGTAAAATCCACATGTTATTTTGGTGATATTTCACATAATTTATATAATTTTGATATTTAGGAAGGTAATTAATTAAACAATTTATTTATTTACCTATTTTTACCTTTTCTTTTTCTAGAATGTATTTGTAGTAGCATCGTGAGAGCATATACAATAAAATTGTGGTCAGACATAGATAATAATTCAGCTCTAAGCAAAATAGAAGACTCGGAAAGGCAAATAATAAACAAAATCTCAAAATATTTCCAAATTTGATGAATTTGGACTCTGAGCTGAAACTCTACCAAGTTTTATTTATTTTTTTAATATCAAATGGGTTGTGAAACATGACAGGTCTTCAGAGAAATCGAAGGTATTCTAGGCACTTTAGTTTTTCAAAAGAAATTTCTTATGTGGGACTTCATGTTTAGGGGATAAATTTAAAAATAGAATTCTTTGACTAAAATGCTTTAAGATAGAAATAGCTCAAACCCTGTAGTTTAATCTTATTAATATTTATGATCCTTAGTATGGTATGCTGTTTACCTGCTTCCATCTATTCCCAAAGTCTGCCTCCAGATGAAGCAGCTCAGGGACTCTGATGGCCAAAAGACACAGCAGAGAAGATTAGTAATAAAGCATTGCACAACTCACAATTGCAAAGATGTGGAAACAACTCAAATGCCCATCGATACATGAGTGGATTAATAAAATGTGGTATATGTATACCATGGAGCAGTACTCAGCTATAAAAAAAAAATGGTGATTTAAGTATCTTTTGTAACAACCTGTATGGAGCTAGAGGCTATTCTTCTTAGCAAAGGATCACAAAAATGGAAAAACAAACAAGACATGTTCTCAATACTAAACTGGAACTAATCGATCAACACTTATGTGCACATATGGAAGTAAAACTCAAGGGGAATCAAGGAGGTGGAAGGGGGGAGGAGGGGATGGGTAAATTCACACCTAAGGGGTACGATACACACTAACTGGGTGAAGGGCACACTTATAACTTTGACTCAAACTGTACAAAAGCAAATTATGTAACCAAAAGTGTACCGCTGTAAAATTCTGAAATAAAATATAATGAGAATAATAAAGCATACATAGAGGTGGATTTCAATGTATGAGTGTTTCCTATGGGTAAATTTTCCAATGGGATTTTGTTTTGTATGAAAAAATTACTGATTACATGTTGAACATCTCTAACCCAAAAACATGAAATCCCAAATGCTGTAAAATTTGAAGTTAACATGCTAACGTAAGGGGAAAATTCTGCATCCAACACTTTTGCTTTCTGATGGTTCAAAGTACACAAATTTTGTTTCATGCACAAAATTGTTAAAAATATTGTAAGAAATTACCTTCAGGTTATATATATAAGGTGCATATGAAACATGAATTTTGTGTTTAGACTTGGGTCCCATTCCTGAGATGTCTCATTATGCATATACAAATATTCCAAAATCCAAAAACTCTGAAATCTGAAACACTTCTAGTCCCAAGCATTTCAGATAAGAGATAGTCAACCTACATTTCACTTTTCTTACCCATTAATATAGCAGTCCTGAGTTAATGTATTTGTATTAAAAAAAGCTTCTCTGTGGTTGGCCTAGTTCATCAGCTATCTTTAAGAGAAAGGGATTATTTACTTAGTTTTCTTTTTAAAAATGGTATCATATGAACAAGACACCCCAATTTTTCTTTTTTATTATGCTCTTAAAAAACTCTACTTGGTATCTCAAGAATGGAAAAAAAAATACCACATGTACTCTCTAATAAATTGGAACTAACCGATGAACACAAAAGTACACAGAGGAAAGTAAAGGTCATTGGAAATCAAGCAGGGGAGATGGGGGATGAGTGGAAGGGCAAAAACTCACCTAATGGGTATAATGAACACTATTTGGGTGATGGGCACATTTATAGCCCTGACTCAAGCCATATATCAAAAAAAACTATATCCCTTTAATATTTTGAAATAGAGTTCTACTTATTATATTATCACCTTTTTCTCTTTCTGTCCTATGATTTTGCTCTAATCTTTATATAGTAGTAAAAAACTACTATTTTTTGAAAATGAAATTAAAATTGGATGGCTGCAATTTAATGCCATGTAAGTTACTTCTATAAGACTTTTCTGTTAATATATGACTCAAGTGATATACAGTAGATGTCAATGGAAATTCCTAGTTGTATTAAGATCAGTATTTCCCAGTTAAAAATATCTTTACATTATTTAAGTGTCTATATGTATGCCTTTGATAGGTTAAAAATTGGCCTATTGGTTTAGTGTTTAATCTTTCATAAGTTATGAGTCTATTCTCTTAAATGTTAGTTTTATAAATCTCTCTATCCACCACCAACTACTTCTGGACTAGCACTGTCGAATAGAAATATACTGCAATCCAATTTATAACTTTAAATCTTATAGTAGCTATATTAAAGAAAAGTAAAAAGAAACAATTAAAATTAATTTGAAACATTTATTTCATTCAATCTAAAATATCACAAATACTTTCATTTCTAAATGGAATCAACATAAAATTATTAATAGGAAATATTGCATTTTATACATATTTTATACTTATAGAAAATCTTAATTCAGATACTAAATTTTCAACAGCTGAAGTAAAATATAGCCCTACCAAACAATACAGTTGTGTTTCATAGAAAACATTATTTGGCACTGCTTCATTTTTTAAAATTTATTTATTTATTTTTTTTAGTTTTTATTTTTTTATTATTCCAAGGTATTGTGAGGGTACAAACGTTCTAGTTACACTTTATGTCTTTGCCTCACCCAAAAGCAGGTTAAAGGCGTGCCCTTCGCTCCCTTTAGTACTCCCCATGTCCTTTAGTTGTAGATTTGCTCCCCCCATCCCCCTAAACCCTGGAGAGTATTTCTGCCATGTGATCACCCTAGTGTTGATCAGTTAGTACCAATTTGATGGCGAGTACAAATGGATCCTGTTCTTCTGCTCTTATGGTGCCTCACTTTGAGTGATGGGCCTAAGTTTAGTCCAGGAAAGTATAAGAGGTACTAGATCATCGTCATTTCTTATGATTGAGTAATATTCCATTGTAAACATATACCAAATTTTGGTAATCCACTCATGGATTGACGGGCACTTGGGTTGTTTCC